>CP137677.1:31652648-31962648 GCA_037976565.1 Mesocentrotus franciscanus
TGGGCTAGATTCTATAGAATATTGCATGAAACACTAAAACAAAATTAAATAAGTGTTTAAAAGGATCTGGTAATGACAAAAATTAATCCCCCAAATGATCAAACAAAAACTGAATGTAGAAAATAAAGGATATCTGATGCAGAATTGGTAACGGCTGAACAGTAAAAAAGAAAGACAAGAAATCTATTTGATCTGATGTACAGTACATACATTAAACAACTAAATTATTCATACCCTTACAAAGTTTTGTGCAAAAGTGAAAAATTGATTGGTCCAGATTTAAGTTTTTTGAGAATGTGACATATTAAAGCTTCAATACATCTAAGATTATTGAACAAAGCCCGTAATTCAACCAGTCCACCTTTCATTCTTGAGTTGCAGAAAAACAAAAGACATCAAATTTACAAGAGGTATGAATAATTCAGTTGTTAACTGTAGTCCCTTTAGAACTGGCAAGATACTCGCTGTAATTATCCACAATTTTATCATCTTTTTTTAAAGGAAATTTCCACTTGTGGTTGTTTTCTATCTAGACTGCCTTGCTAACCACTCCAACTTAATTTTTCATCTACAGATGTTCCCATACATAACACTGTGTTCATACATTAATGTTGAGAAGAAAGAAGCAAAAGTGATTTAGTTTATATTTCTCAGGTTTGATTTGCACTCTTAAGGCTCAGTCAGATATGACACGCTACTTCGTGTAACAAAGGTCATACGTGTATTCATTGAGCTTTGTTTAGTAAGATAAAGAAATGTGAAGTGTATAATACACTTACATTTTTTTTTTTTTTTCAACACTGCGATTTACCACTGCATTTCTGTAGGAGGCTTTAAAAGGACACAATCTGTCTGGAATCCAAACTAGAACTTGTTTCAAATTGAATCATCTTCCTGTTTTTAGTGTTGCCATGGCAAATGACTGACAGGAGATGATAATCAAGATGATCATGATAAGGCTTCTGCAGAACAGGTAGCAACAATACAGATCACTGATTCTCAGATAATTGCTAGTCAGACAGATCAAAAAGAACAGTTGGTATGACAAAGAATTTGCTCATAATATTTCAACAGCCCCACTAACTTTAGAGACAACAACTAATGCATGCTTTTGATTGGGTAATGTTGGTAAGGGTGTGCTTAATTGATAAATTAGATTGCAATTATTTTGAAATGAGGGACTAAGTCTTCACAGAATTTCTTCATTCATGGTTCAGCCTGTTTCTGAGCGTTGGTCTGAGCATCAGTCATTTCTTGGGCGATGCGGTCCACCTCCTTCTTGAAATCACCGGTCGAAGTGGACAGTAGACCCAGGACACTGTCAAGCTTGGTCAGATCAGGCCGGTCACGACTGAACTTGAACTGCATGGGGTGGATACCATCAGCGGTCAGCTGACTAACCATCGGACCCACAGCGTGCTGGCTGTGAAGGAAGGAGATGAAGACCAGTTTGGCATCGGCGTACACCTCCTCCTGGTATTTCTTGAATAGTGCTTTGAAGCTGAAGGTGGAGAAAGAAACAGAGTATATCTCGGTATTCGGTGCATACACTGTACAATGATGTATAATATATGAAAGAGATAGAGGCAACAGCTATGTGTGCCAACATGTATGCATTTAAATAATTTGTTTAGATTGGTCTGTGAAAAAAGTGTTTCGCACACGCCTAGCCAGTGTTGTGAGAAAAGTGAGCTGAAGGTGATGAAGGATGGACATGATATCACTACTAGTAACATAACGCCAAAGACCATCTATGAATCTAAAAACTGTACATGATACACCTCCATATATATATATATATATATATACCCACATATCTCTTATATTTAGACTCAGAAGCATTTGGTGTGTTCTTGATGAAATGAATAAAATGACATAACTATTCATTCACTAGATTTTAAAATATTTTCTTAACAATTTCCATATTCCTTTGGTAAAACAGGTACAAACCAATGAAAAAGTCATAAATTTGCTACATTTTTGCATAATTATGTTGTTCAACCAATCATATTCGAATCTAAATCTTGAACTTACCGATGGCCATTATTATCACAGTTTTCCTCCTCATCCGTCACAACTACGAATGTCTTGATAACCTCCTTGCGTTGATAATAGGGCCAAAGACTGGCTGCAGGGGCTGTGCTTCCATCTGTCTTCAGAGTAGAGGCCATCTCAAGAATCTGTAAATCATAGCATATCGTGATAACAAATGTTTTATTTTCAAATGATTGTTCAATTCTTCCCAAAAATTGTTTCATCATTCTAGACTAAGCTATGATCTACTCTAATAGCAATTAGACATCAAAGAGGTTTGGATCAAAGTATGGCATTTAGTAGATAACCTTTCTCAGTGAAACTAGCTGGCATGATATTTAAATTGCCATGGAAGTTCTTTTCATATGAAAGTGAATAGTACTGTTTGAGCAGCGGTAGAGCTAATCCCTTATAAGTCATCAGACAAAAGGAGTTTGAGGGTTCGATCACTTACCTCAGTTATAGTTTTCGGGATCTTTTCAGGCACATAGTCCTTATTCGAGAAGAAGGAGAGTTTTGCATCTGTGATGGCAGTCAGAAGACCTGCTATGATAGTACTTGTCTTGATGGCAACATCCATGGAAGGTGAACGGTCACCAAGTATAGCTACAGGAGCCTCCAAGGAAACCCTGATCAGAAAACAAATTACAATTTCCAGTTTAATCATATATGGCTTCAAAGTTACACAGTTTTCACTTGACCAAACCAGAGACAGATGCTTTGTTATAGGTTTGGATTGTTCATTAAGCAGACAAATAGTCTGAAGGAATTCCCTCCCACCAGGTATCAATTAACTACACCTGGGATAAGATAGTAAATGCGGATTAATGTCTTGCCAAAGGACATTGGTGATTTACTTGGGCCCAAAATTGTTGCCTTTAAATCTCCAGTCAAGTGTTTAAATCACTCAAGTACAACACCTACATTTTCGTTTTGTATATCAGTTACTGAGCTGTAAACTCACTTCATGGTTTTGAGCCTCTTTGCTGCCTCTGGGATGAGAGACTCCATGACGCAGGCCCCAATTCCTTGGGTCTTCATCAAAAGCAACCTCTCAATCAGCTTGCCTGAGCGTAGAGTCACTGCCTCCCCATTGCTGATACGATGGCAGATCACATCATCTACCTTAGGGCAATGCAGATCCTCATAGTACCTAGAAAGAGATCGATAGAGAATATAGGGATCATTAGAGTAGATAAACTTGGATTCTAATGATGAAATGGTATTTTAGAGCTCAAGAGGTATAGCTAGATATAATCATTAGTTCTAGTAACGACTTTATTTTCAGAGAAGTGTCATTAAAACTAGTCTTGTAGTGTTTGTCCAAAACTCCATGTCTATGATGGTGGCAGCGGTGGGATATAAAACCATGCCAGTAAAGTGACAAGAGCTACGTTCGATGAATGGGTCACAAAAGATTTATGACACTCACCACAGGAGGGTGTCGACTTTCTCCTCGTAGGATGCTATACGTTCCTTGCTCTCCTCTGTGAGATTGAGGATGAACTGCTTGATGTGACTGTATGGAACATCAGCTCCCTTTACCAATTCATTGATGTTTTCAGCATTCATCCCGGCAAACTTGGCAACCAAGCTCTCACTTGGTGCTGGCTCACCAAAGCAGTATGGCAGGAACCATGGCTTCTCAGGAAAGTCCTACATTATAAACATATTTAGGGAAAGGATTTATTCAAGCGATTATTCAAGGGATAGATTAATTAACTTTTCTTCTTCAATTGAAAACAATACTTTCTTTCATTGCTACATTACTCTAACAAACAGTCATGTATCTGAACACATATACATGGAATGTATTAAATGGAATAGAATATATTATAAAAGTATGAAACTGAAAATATCATCAAAAATAAATGTAATTTTGACAATTGAAACACGTGCAAATTTAAGAAATTTAAGACCCTTTTTTCATTTTTAATTCCTGGTGTCAAACAAAATATGGTAATGCAACAAAAATGGCAACAGTGTGTGCAGAATTTGCCACTCTTTCTAATCGAACATCTAGTACATTTCTATGGCTCTGAATGAAAAGTCATTGAGCCATTCATGTGAGCAACCATCACAAAAGGAGTTGTGGGGACGGATTCATGAGCAGCATGCATTCAATAGATCAGAGCATCAATTAATAGCACTGGAAATGGAGTGGAAACATTATGGCATTGAGAAACGAAGACATTGATGAGAGAGGGACAGGCAAGTGAAAAGGAAGAAGGGGTGACACATGAAAGACAGACACAATAGATACATACATGTTGATAGGTGGATAGGGATAGAGATCCAGATGGAGATAGAAAGGGAGAGAGAATAAGAGATTAACATGGAAGTGCATGGCTGAGCGAGACCGAGAAAGAGGGAAGGGAAGGATAACTTATGTGAGATGGAGGGGGTGAGGGAAACATGTGAAGTGAAAGGAGCATATGTTAATGTAAACTAAAATGCCAGTACAATAGAAACCACAGTATAGGCCTACGGAGCACATAAAGTACCGATATAAAATACAAAAAATCCCTGATCTAGAACAACTCATGAAAATTCTTTGAGTTCAGAAGATGGCAAACTGATAGAGTTTACACACACAAAAAAAAAAAATTACCCCCATTTCCATCTTAAAGACTGAAATCACATAAACTAATGAAAGTCTTGCCGAAAGTTCACAACTGTAGAATTTTACACCCATTTAAGAATAAAAGCTGCTATGTTACATACATGTAGGTGCTATTGTTAATAGAAAATGAGGGACATTTATGTTACCTTTTTGGGATTAAGATGACAAATATCAGCCAGAGTTTTCCATGGTTCCTTGGGAAAGTGCAGAGCATAGAATTCCAGCTGAGCACCGGTCAGACTGCGTACCCAACGGCGGATATGACGACTCAGGGCTCCACTCACTGAACCAACCTGTCATGCAAACACACACAGTAGCCAATTAAAACATAGCAATTCAATTCTTTGTGCTTGTTAAATGGTTTACTTGTCCTGTGTTTGTAGCTCATAGATGTATTGTCATTAAATTCTCTTGCACACATTTTCTTTATGAGTGTGATTCCTAGCCCTAGCTCACTCACATGTCCATAACACAATACTACCTTAAATTTAAAAAAATCATGAAACCTGAGGCAATATAACTTTCACTGAATGCAAAGTAGAATTAACCATGACATTTTTATAAAACTATATATTTCATTTTTCAAAACAGATAATTTACCTTAAGCTTGAGGGCATTGAAGTTGTCAATATCTGATTTGACCTTTGACATCTTCTTAGAGTTGACTTTGACCTTCTCCTGTATCAGAACCTGAAGCTGCCTGAGGCGACGCTCTTTCTCTCGCATCCTACGTCCTGCATCCAGGAGGTTAAGAGCCTTCAGGATCTCTACTATGGTGAAGGTTTCAGAGTCCTTAAGCAAGGTGTCAGCCAGGGCATGGTCCTTACGAGCCCATGCTACAGCCAATGCACGAGCTTTAATCCCTGTTTCAAGTTCAAGTTTCAAGTTTAGTTTATTTCCACATGTGGTTCATAAAAAAACAAATATACATACATGTCCAGACATCTAAAAAATGCAAAGTAACACAAAATTAACAAACAATAATATTAAGAGAAAAAACAGTGAACAAATTTACACGAACACAGAACTAAATGGATATTCATAAAACATGTGAAGGGGGACCAGCAAAGGCCAGAGGCTAATCCCCAGTACAATAATAGGCATTTTGGATATCAAAAAATAATAATAATAACAATATCAAACAGCAACAATATTGATAATAACAACAAAAATATTTTACATTTATAAAGTAATTGATTTACGTGTTGTTCCTAAGCACTTTACATACTTAACTTACAAAGATAGATAGCATCTCCATTCAACAAAAGAAAAATACCAAATTCCTAGGCATTTATATTGATGAGTGTCTGTCTTGGCATGAACACGTGCGTGATCTTTCTCGAGTTTTGTCTCGTTATATTGGTGTTATGTACAAGTTAAAGCCTTTTGTTCCACTTCGTATTTTGTGCATTATTTACAATTCTTTCATTCATTCACATATTTCTTACTGTAACATTGTATGGGCCATTAATAGATTAAATACTGATGGTATCTTGAGATTACAAAAGAGAGCCATGAGAATTTGTTGTGGCTCTGGGTACTTTGATCACACTGACCCATTATTTTTCAGATTGAGAACTTTGAAAGTTACTGATATTCATTTTATGCAAATTGCAGTGTTCATGTACCGACTTAATAAAAAAGAACTGCCTTTATCATTTTGTAACGATTTTACTCTAAATAGAGACATTCATAACTATCCAACCAGACATTCTTCTGATTTCCATTTGTTTATGATCATCAGAAGGTGCCTGAACTATAGATATCAAAACTGTCACAGGCAAATACCTTTTGGATGTGTTATAGGAACCAATTCCTAGCCATTCCATTGACGTGGTTTCAAACCCCAGACTATCATAGCAGAATATTATTCTACACTTGAATTTCGTGATTCCTCAAAGCATGAAGATCTATTCATGTTCACATTTTCTTTAAGCATGTCACAGTCAGCCTTCCGTGGTGTATATCACATGTCAAGTACTTGATATTCAAGAACATGCCAAATAATGAATGAATTAGCCTTGGTTATATATGATGCGGCAAAACCGTGGGCAGTTTTTTTGTGATGACGTAAAGTGTATTCACATTTCTGTGTCTCATAACACAGAGCTAAGTGAATACACATAGGTAGGACCTTTCTTGCGTGCAGCTAGCTATCACTCATTAACACATTAAAAAAAAACAGGGGGGTGTTTCACAAAGATCCTAAGTTGAACTTATCTCTAAGTTGGACTTAACAATTATGGAAAGCCGTTAGCATCCATGAAAATATTTTGTAAAAGTTATTTTAAATGGCATAAAATGTTGATTCAAATCATTCATATTTTCCATTATCAAGGAGATGTCATGTTCTTGATGTGAAATTGATAAAAAGTCTAAAATACTTTAATTTTCGCCTTTGAATATATTTTATTTTAAGGCTACCAATGGCTCTCCATAATTTTTAAGTCCAACTTAGAGATAAGTTCAACTTAGGATCTTTGTGAAACACCCCCCAGTTTTCTTTTTTTTTTGCGGTGGTTACCGCATCATAACAGAACGAGCCTCCACTCACATTTTGTGACAATCCTTTACCTTGTGTGATACTAACGCCATTGGCAAGAAGGACCTTCAGAGAAGCCAGATAAACATTCCTGTAGCTTTCCTGAGCAGCGAAGTGCTGTTCAAAGGTCACTGTGGAAGATGTGAAGAGCAGCTCGGGTCGTTTCTCCTGTCACCAACAAAATGAAAGGTTAATGCACATAACTTATATCAATTGGATGTAAACATCAAGACATAAGTGATTAAAATGTATATATTTAATATTCATAATCCCATATTCAAAGATTCACTTTTACACACAATATACAACTGGGGATACTCATATTTTTCAGAAAACAATAAATTATGCAAGCATATGAAGGTGCCAGGTGGTGTTTAACTGTTTCTGGAGTGTATATGAATCTATTTCAAATGGTGCTTAAGAACTTTACATAAATATTTCTAACACAATTAGTCAATAGCTGCACTATATTCCAGCAAACTTAATAGTCATTTGATGCATCTTTCATAATGTCTATATTCTTTCCTGCCTACATTTTGCCACATACTTACCACTCTGATGGTGGAATCTTATCTCAAAATGAAAATAAGTTCAATGGTAAGCCTATGTGGAATAGTTCCAAATCAGACTACCGGTACCTTTTTGTTTTGAAAAAAAAACAAAAAACTTACAAAGTCCTGATCAGAAGTAGCTGTTTCAGTGAGGTTCCATACATCTGTATCCTGATCAGGCTGCTCTCCTTGACCGCCCTGATTCCTTCCAGTCCTCGGCCACCACCTCGGCCACGACCACGTCTACGACCATGGCCACGACCTCGTCCTGGCATCTTTTTTTTAATATGTGAGTTGGGGTGTTGAATTTGGAAGGCTAGACTGTTATCAAGTGATGTTTGCTGTATCTTGTGTGTGGCTCAGGTAATTCCCGAGTGTCAATTACCTGTAAGAAATCAATTATTTTGAAAACTATAGAGCTGCATCTTTCGTTTCAACGCATATATTTATAAACCCATATACAGACAAGGAATTTTACACTACTTCTTTATCACTGCATTTCGTAGCTTTGTTTGACGATTTAATTTCTAATCTAGTTAATAAAAATAATTTCCTGATGAAGCCCCATATACTCTATAGGCAAAAATTTGAAATTTCAGATGTTTCACAGCAGGGGTGAAGCCAGCCGGCGGCAAGGGAGGGGGCCGAAAAAGGGGCCCGCTTCGTGCCAAAATTTGAAAACCGTGCCGACCGATTTTCCGCGCAGTGGGGGGGGTAGTGAGCAAATTTTTTTTTTAGGCCTCCGAAAATTGAAAATTGGAAAATCGTGCGGTCGATTTTTCGCTCAGTGGTTGGGGGTAGTGAGCACTTTTTTTTTTTTTGGCCTCCGAAAGTTTTTTTAAATGTTACCACCACCCCTTGAGCGCCAGAGGAGGGGCCCATCTTCATTTTTTTCAAAAAGGGTGTTTTTACCCTTTTTTTCTAGGGAGGGCCTGGCCCCCCACCCTGGATCCGCCACTGTTTCACAGATATCATTTATAAATTTCTATATATATGACCTATACATATATTTGGAAGGCTAGATACATATATTACTACATATCCCAGTGCAGATCGTCAAAACTTGGATGAGAGTTTAATTCAAAAGAGCAAAATTTGATGTTAATTAATATCATATTTCATAATGACTGGCTATAGTGGCTTATATCACTCCAGCAAAGCATAGAGAGTCAATACTGCGTATGGACCTCTAGCGCTGTACCATGTGCTAATAGGCAGCAATTTTACACGTGAATAGTCAATAGACTTATAATACACAAATGCACACAATCATGCCGATAAAACTGTAAGCAAGTTTGACAGTGGACTCACGATTTTAATTTTTAAATTATTCTTTCTAACATCGGTGAGTTGAAAAAATTGTATTTTACTGCTATTTAGGTGTCATCAATTGTCACTAAAGTACCGATTTTTAGTGAAATCAGTTTAATTTTGTACAGTGGTGTTTGAAATATTGAGATCAATAAAACAGGTTTTAATACACAGCCAGGATAGCGATGCAGCTATGTGTGGCTTATATAGGCTTTGTTTATACTCTCTTTCTGCTGCATGTGGCGCGCAGTTTCACCATTTAATGGCAATGAAAGTAATCAAAATGAAAATAATCATAATCATAATAATAACAATAAAAACAATAACAATACCATGGTCATAATATTCAACTCCCTTCTTTTCTCTGCATGCTTTCCCTATTATACGAGCCTCCCGATTGCCCATACATACACAGCGAACGTATTAATTGTCTCTATATACGAGCAGGGCCGAGAGGCGCGGTCGCGGTCGCGGTCGCGATCGAGAAGCGACTAGCTCGCGTCCTTTAGCTTTGCACTTGCAGCTGAACAATGCTTTATGAAAGTCAAAGTGACATACTTACCTATCAGCTGTATAGCAGAGGCTACTTCACCGTCAGTTTCCCATCAGCTCTGATTTTAATGATGTTATCTAAAACTGGCAGAAGCTCTTTTATAATAATCTCGGCCTAGGCCACAGACACAGCAGCCGACAATTCTTGCACCATACGTTGACACACATCCTTGCATTGTTTGTGTCCATTTTAAATGACGAAATCACTGGGAAATTGCTAGCTGCTAGTCTTAAGAAATCAGACCCTTATGAGAGAATTGATGTTTAGATCATAATTTATTTGTACTATTGTAGGACTATATTAATTGATCAACATGGAAATTTAGGGAATGAATTGATTTACCCATTGCAAATATATATCTATTTCGTGTAGAACTATCTAAGCATCTTGGCCATCGTACTAGTATAAATTTGAGATTCAAATCTCATGCCCGATCCAAATACAGAATAACGCATATAATTATGCATGGTGTATGTCTACATACTCGAGGCTGCCTTTAATTTTTTTTTTTTTTTTTTTTTTTTTTTTTTGTCTTATCGATCTACCTTTTCTTTTGTTATGTATTCTATGGATTGTGTAGCTATTCTTACAATGAGCTGCCAAACCATCCTTCCCCCCCCCCTCTTTAAGTGCACCATAAAGCCCTCTTTTCACGTTTACATTTGTTACATATGACATCATATGCCCTGATAAGTGCACGTTACATTATATTTCATCAGCATTATTCTTCTCTTGAATATTCCTGCTCACACACGTAGCTGAAGCCCACCTAGCTCCCCACCCACTGCCACAATCTTCTCGATCTCTACCACACCCCCGGCTCTCTCTAGCTGTCTCTCCCTTGATCATTTCCCCCTATGATCATTTGCCTAGATAACTCTGTATGTTACAAGTCATTATACTTCATCAGCATTAATCTTCTCTTAAAAACTCCTGCTCACACAAAGCTGTATATATATATAGCCCCCTTTTCCTTTCCACCCTCTTCTGTCTACCATGCACCACTCTCTCTCTCTCTCTCTCTCTCTCTCTCAGCTCTCGATCTCCCTCTCTCTCTCTCTCTCCCTCTCAGCTCTCTCTCTCTCTCTCTCTCTCTCTCTCGATCGATCGATCAATCGATCCTTTCCCTTCATCTCTCCCCTAGCCGCCCCCATTGCACCATAAAGCCCTTGTTTCATGTTTGTATTTTACATGACATCATATTCCAAAATAACATGTTACAATTAATTCCATCAGCATTAATGTTTTCTCTTGCAAATCCCTGCACAGGCCCCAGTCATCTCAATCTCGCTCTCTCTCTCTCTCTCTCTCTCTCTCTCTCGCTCTCTCGCTCTCCTCTTGGACCTTTCACCCTTTCACAAAATATCAAGATCTGATTCTTTAATAAACTAATGGCAATGAATGAGAGAATTGAGCATACATAGTGACTATGATATATTGCATTAATTGCTATGATACATACAATTATACACCGCATTGAAATCAAAAGAATCATGATTGCCATTTATATCAAGTTTCAAGTTTCAAGTTTATTTCACATTTCACAAAAAAGAGTTTACATAATTGACAAGATTAGAACATAATGAGGTATACTAGAAGTAACACATTATATAATCAAATCTTTGTAAAGACGTCGAAATTAATTGTATTGAATAGTAGGTTATATATATCTACTACACAAATAACATTGCTTAAATACAACAAAATTAAAGTACAGTACATAGAAGGGCCTACATTTCATGCAATAAAGTCTTGTCCGACACATAATTTATCATCTCGATTCATACAACAAATATGATATACAAAATTAGAAATCTTGACGGTATATTGCATATGAGTAATTATTTGATACAAGCAATTTTGTTATATTCCCTATGATTACTTTTTTTCTGTATCTTTTTATGTGGGAATTTCAAACGGGAGAAATGGGCACATGGTCACTCCAAATATTATCGTAAAAGAACTCAGATTCAAAGTAAATATATGGAATGGTATGGACAGCCAATAGACTTTAAAAATATTCATTTAAGGATATGGTTAGACAAATTTAAAGTTAAAAAATGAATCCACCATCAGTAAATTTCCACATGGAAAAAACACATGAAAGAAAATCAAATTTCGATTAAAATGTAAAATTTTTCTGTAAATATTGTAAATAATTTTAGATGTCAAATAACTAGTATATTTTGTATGGGACTTATCTCAATTAGCATTATGCTATTTTGTTAGTTCCTTCTACCAAAATATGTTTATGTATACATACTGAATATATCTGTATCTGAATTTTTTTATTTTTTTTTTGGTATTGAAAGATCAAATCAAATATTCAGCTGATCACAAATCAAGTTTGGAAGAAAGACTAGAGATTAAAGATTTTAACTTTTGTCATAACTAACAATGTCTGATTTAAAAGTTCTTTTCACCCAAAATGAAATTAGACAAGCTTGGTTCTATATGACTAGTCAGGCAAAGTTGAAAGATTTTGTGACATAAAATTTGGCAGCTCAAGGATGAAAGCATCCCCCCACTTCTCCTCTTGTTTTAGATGATCATAAGAATTTGTAAAAAACATGGGACATAATTATTTTGTTGGGCCGGTGAAGGGGCAGATACAGAGCAGTTGAAACTCTTTAGATACATGTATACTGTACTAGTATTTAAATTTTCAAACTACAGAGTTGTGTTAAATGTCATACATGTAGCTAACCTTTGACAATAATTAAAATACTCACGTTAGAATATTTACAATACATGTATAAATAATGAAATGTAATAAATACTGCAGTGCTACTTGCATATACCCCAATATTCAGCCTCAAAATTTGCTAGATACAGCGACAAGCCTACCCAGGACCAAAATCCAATTGAAACCAGTTGAAATCTCCAACTGGTTTCAATTGGTTTCAACTGGTTTCAGTTGGTTTCAATTGGTTTCAATTGGAATACAAAATTTCCAGTTGAAACCAATTACCGAACTGGAAAATATTGTTATGGGGTGTCATTTCCAGTTCAAACCAATAAGAAGTGCAACTGGAACCAGTAAGATAATTTTTCCAGTTACTCAATTGGTTCCAGTTAGAAGTCATTTCCAGTTACCCAACTGGTTCCAGTTAGCATTCATTTCCAGTTAGAAGTCATTTCCAGTTACCCAACTGGTTCCAGTTAGAATTCATTTCCAGTTAGAAGTCATTTCCAGTTACCCAACTGGTTCCAGTTAGAAGATCATTTCCAGTTAGAAGTCATTTCCAGTTACCCAACTGGTTCCAGTTAGCATTCATTTCCAGTTAGAAGTCATTTCCAGTTACCCAACTGGTTCCAGTTAGAATTCATTTCCAGTTAGAAGTCATTTCCAGTTACCCAACTGGTTCCAGTTAGAATTCATTTCCAGTTACCGAATTGATTCCAGTTAGAATTCATTTCCAGTTACCCAACTGGTTCCAGTTAGAATTCATTTCCAGTTACCCAATTGGTTCCAGTTAGAATTCATTTCCAGTTAGAAGTCATTTCCAGTTACCCAACTGGTTCCAGTTAGAATTCATTTCCAGTTACCCAATTGGTTCCAGTTAGAATTCATTTCCAGTTACCCAATTGGTTCCAGTTAGAATTCATTTCCAGTTAGAAGTCATTTCCAGTTACCCAACTGGTTCCAGTTAGAAGTCATTTCCAGTTACCCAACTGGTTCCAGTAAGAATTCATTTCCAGTTACCCAATTGGTTCCAATTAGAAGTCATTTCCAGTTACCCAACTGGTTCCAGTTAGAAGTTCAACTGGAACCAGTAAGATAATTTTCCAGTTACTCAACTGGTTCCAATTGGAAAATATTTCCAGTTACCCAACTGGATCCAATTGAAACCAGTTAATTTGCATATTATCTGCTTGTGTGCAGATCAATGTTTTTAGCCTCAAAATTTGCTAGATACAGCGACAAGCCTATAGCCTCTTGTACAAAGTAATGAAACAACTTTCAGTCAATATCTCAATCATTTTAACTATAAATGAAGTGACAGCTGATGAATTCTTTGATAATGGGTCATCCCAGTAGACCGACAGCCAACCAGAGTGGCAGACCCACAGTGTTAGCCTTGTGGACCTTCAAGATCAATGATTCAACACATCAGTCTTGAAGGGCATTGGTCCTGTGAAGCCTCTGATAACTCTTCAGAAGGCCCAATGACCAGCATCAGTCTTGTGACCCTCTACTCCCCTCCCCATAAATGTAAGAAGTCATGTTAGACCAACATATCAGTCTAGTAGGCTGTCATTATCATTGGTTGCTACCATTTGATAAGCTACTGGACATGAAAGGTGTACAATATTGACAAATTATGTTTTACTGTCACTGTGATATATTGCATGCTTTGATGTTTACACGCTATTACATGTAAGTCATGGCTGTATGCTTGATTCTTAATTGTATTACCTGAAGAATAAATGTTAAATAGCACACTATATGACTTCAGACAAGATAAGGTGCATGCGATATACACTCCAACAAGATAATGACAATCTTACAATATAATAATAATAGTCACATTTAGGAAAAATTACAATAATGCCATTGTGCATGTGACTTATAGTTAAACAAAGGTATTATTCCACCTTTCCTACAAACATATTTAGTGGAATTTTACCCACATTCAAATCATTATGATCAAAACTCATTAACTGATATTGATATTCATCTATATACTATTCACTGATCCTAAATGAGCTGATGGACAACTCAAACCATATTTTTTATATCAGAGGCATCAATAAATGGAATAAATGGGAAAAATACTTAAATCATGTTTTGAATAACTTGTGTTTAAATAACAGTAAGTATGGAAGTACTCATCGCCACCCATCATAATGTACCGGTAAGCGACAACCAAGAAGGACGGAAAAAGACAAGGAGAGAAAACAAATGGGGAATTAACAAAGAATAAAATGCTATAAATATTGATGATGTGCCAATAATATGAAGGGTACCCCTTATTGAATAAATTCTAAGGGGCTGGAATTTGACAGAAAAAGAGTTGCATATATACCAGTACATTTTTTGTTTGTTTAATTATTTAAATGCTATGAGACATCATTAAAAGTCTGTCTTCAATATCAAAGGACTGGAATTTGACAGAAAGAGAGTTGCATTTCACAAAAGTTTTCATACATGCCCCATCTAATTCCTTTAACAACCAAAAAGAAAGGGGTTTTTTTTTATTTTTGAATTCCCATACAAAAATGATACCAAAAGTGATACCAAAAAAAAACTGCTCACAAGGGTAGTCATATATATGTATCTGCATCACAACTTTAAAATTCTTAACTTTCTCATTCTTCATAGAATTTCTCTCAGAATTTCACTGTTCTCACATTTCTCTACTATGTTCTGTTTCCTAAGTTTGCATTCCTGAGCTTGTTAGAAGGGGGAACTTCCCCTGGGAGGACTTCCCACAGGACTTCCCAAGGAACTTCCTCTTTATGATAAAGACCGAGATAAATTATCTCCCAGAAATATCAGCGGTCACCATTACCAGCTGAGCTCATAAAGCTTGGTAGCTGCAATCATTAAGCGATCCTTGAAGTCTACCGAGTTGTAGTTGCTTAACGGAACAGAGCTGAAACCATGTTGAATGCCCCACCAGCCAGCAGCGAGCGCGCCAGACACTTTACCCTGACCAGCATGGAACATAGAGTTGTTACAAAGATCCTCCCAGCTACCCCCTGAAGATAGTAAGGCATCATAACTGTCAAAGAAATTTTTTTTTAACAGATAAAGGTAAATGAGACAAGAAAAAAGTAAGAAAATGGAAGTAGAACAGGGAAGTAGTGATCCAACAATCTTGCAGATATATCACTTTAAGAATTATATTTATTTTCAAAGGATTTACAAAGGACTCGTGATACAGACCCTCTATGAAGAAAGTAAGTTTGCAGTCCTAAATTTCCTTGTACATGTTTGCCTGTACTTATCATTCAAAATAGGTAAGATAGAGCCCTACATGTACATGGTTGAGTTTTCAAAAATGACATATTTGGTATAGATTTAGAATGACTTTCTTGGGTAAGAGGGCCATTTTCCTTTTTAACACTGGCATATACACTGTAGCTCTCCGTCGAGTGCACGCACAAAGTTTGTGGATATGGTGCTTGATCATGACTGATCTGATTCATTCATCATTCTTGGAATAAAACTTAACTCACGCTATTAGAGTTGCATCAAGTCCAGTTGCGCCAAGCTCCTTATCAGGAAGAGCCAGACTTTGATAGAGTTCATTCCTTTTCTTCATGTCATACTTCCTTGGAAACTTTGGTCTCCTCTCACCGTCAGCTATGCCTCTCATTCTGAGATACTCGCTCCATGTCTGCTCAAACACCTAAAATTAAAATTAAAATGAGATAGGAAATGTTAAGAACAAAACAAAACAACAACATAATCATGAGAGGTTACACAAAAATATTACGTCAGACTGTTTAAATTCTGTTAATAGAATAAAATTTTAAAAATAATATTAGTACTTTTGATTTTTTTGTAAAATTTGTTTTCTTTTCCGGGGGGGGGTAAAAATAACCCCAACTATAATGGATCTACCTGTCCCTATATAAATCCATATAACTCTTCATATAAATATAAGGCCAAATAACAACAAGTGAAACGCTCTCGGCGGAGGTCTCGCCTGCATTACGCAATTCGATATGATGAAAAATTGAGGTAGGGACATTATTTATAGGCAGGGTGGCCCATTAGCAGGCCCCCCAAAATGAAATCCTCTGAATCTAATCAGCATTTTGAAGTGAATATTGACTAAGAATATGCAGACCTGAAATGACATTTGACCTTGACTTTGTCACCTAAAAGACTAATCACATGATAGGTAATACTTAATAACACTTATTTTCAAGTTTCATGGAATAGGAATGTATACTTTCAAAATTACGATAAAAATTCAAGATCTTAACGTGATGCCACAAGATTGGGGATACTTGATAACCCTTTAGTCTAAGTTTCATTGAATAATAACTTATACTTTCAAAATTATATTAAAATTCAAAAACTTAACCTCAGGTTAAGTTTTTGATGATGATGCCACAACATGGTCTAAGTTTGTTGACCTTAAATGACCTTTGACCTTCACTTTGTGACCTGAAATTCTCCTCACATGATTAGGGATATACTTGATAACCCTTTATTTCAAGTTTCATTGAATAATAACTTATACTTTCAAAATTATATTAAAAATTCAAAAACTTAACCTCAGGTTAAGTTTTTGATGATGATGCCACAGCATGGTCTGAGTTTGTTGACCTTAAATGACCTTTGACCTTGACTTTGTGACCTTAAATTCTCCTCACATGATTGGGGATACTTGATAACCCTTTAGTCCAAGTTTCATTGAATAAGAACTTATACTTTCAAAATTATATTAAAAATTCAAAAACTTAACCTTGGTTAAGTTTTTGATGTTGACGCCGCCGCCCCCGTCGCCTATGTCTCACTTTTTGCTACGCAGGCGAGACAAAAATGAAGTGTTTCTCGTCCCCGCCTGCCTCCTTTTTGGCAGCTGCCTCTTTTTTTGTACTATTTACTATTCAGAAGGAAAAAAAAGGCCTGTGTCTTTATACGTTTTGTTTGAATATCTTCTAAAGTGATACAAATAATTTGTTTTGTCAAACATTGCATCACTATCAGTATACTCACATAGCACAATATCTGTGAATAAATAGGCTTGACCAGCTATAATTAGCATGGCAGCCATCTTGGAAAAAAGTAGAAAAAAATTGCAAAATAGTAAATAGTAATGCCCTAGCTGCCTCCTCCTTTTTTTTAAAGTCCGGACGAGAAACACATTATTTTTGTTATTTGGCCTAATTGATACTCTATAAATGAGCTGTGTTGCCATTCTTGCCTGCCTTTTGTTTTATCAAAATTCATTACAAAATTGAAAAGAAAATCAAGCAAAATTTATCATGAACTCTATATCTATTAATCATAATCCTCATAGCCATCCCTATAATATCATCAGTCATCACCATGTCCCAGCGTTATCACTATCATCCACATCATCCTTATGCAGTTATGGAGTGGTTTTAAACCACTATGAAGATATTGATAATATTAATAATAATAGTACTGATGATAATGGTAGTGATTATTGATAACTGTTAGTATGATGATGATGATAGAGCAGAAAAAGAAGGAGCAGGATTCAAACTGTGATCTACGACAAAATGATTTCATTGATGAGGTCACCTGGTATGTTGACATATTTTGGATGACATCCCTGCCACTGGATGCGACATATTCAAGCACCATAGGAATAGTCGTCATGAAGCCTGCACCCCACTCTCTCACTTCTTTTTCCTGGATGGCATAAGATGTAAATAATGCAGCCATCACTCCCCCCATGTACGCTACAGGATGATGGTGTAGTACTCTACTGATGTCTACCGCAGATGCAATGAGATCTCGAATGTGTTTGGCTTTGTGAAATCGAAGACCCACACTGAAGCATCGAATGGCCGCAGAGCTGTGAATTGCATGGTCATTATACTCCTGAAATATGCCGTAATCTATATCTGTTGGTTGGAGACGAGAGACTTGATTCAAAAGGTAAGTACTGATTGGTTTATTGGCCATATCAGTAGCCATACTATCCGCGTAACGCATAGCAACATCTCGTACCAATTCCTCGCCTGTCTTCCCCGTCGCTAAAGCTTCGACCGTAGTAACGGCGAACACTCCCTCCTCCGCCACCGCCCAGGCGGGTGAACCGACACTGATGGCCCCGAGTCCACCGAGATCTCCGATTACCTTTTGTTTTTCGGCACTCGATTTGGCAGTTCCCCACTCTTCATTTTTACTACCAAGTGCATTACCTGCTATGCCGAGGACTAGAGATGCCTGGAAACACTCTAGAGACATTTTGAGAGCACGTCAGTTCATAATTTAAGAGAGATATTCCATAAAACAGGTGAAATCATCTTGGTATCCGTGGATACGACACGCTATAATTTGACCGATTTCATTGAGATGGTTCCTGTACATTTAATCCTAGATATAGAGCACTCAGAACCAATGTAGCACTACGTCGCATACACCCGCACATTGCTGTTGTGCGCAATTGAACAGGCCGGGCGCCATCTTAGTAAGGGCAAATATTGACGTAAATTGGGCGAAGTAAGATTTTTTTTTTGTCTGCTCATAATAGATCTTCTGTTCTCATGTAGTCTAATTTATAAAATATAGAATTCTAGATCTATCACATTATGACACAAACTGAGATCTACATTATTCGATGTGGTAAGGCCTTTAATTGATTGAGGATATAGATTTGCAACTTCAGTGCTAATTGGCAAAATTGGATTCGGGAATTGCATGCCATGCATTCAGAATCGAGATCTGAAAAATTCAATTGTTTAGTACACAATGCATCCATCTTGAGCAAGCAAGCCTTTATATACATATATTTATACATGTGATGTATATCCCCCTTGTATTTATTATAGGAGAACGCTCTTGGCCAGTGTTTAAATTAAATCTCCTTGATATAATTAAAACCTGGAATATATTAACTAGTCATAGGAAAGGTTATGTAACCATGGGCCTATAGGCCTACGAGAGTACTCGAGGACATAGTTGGGTAATGTAATTTTTCATTTTAAAATCTTCAATTCACGTTACAAACATTGTGATTACTCTGCAGTCTCTCATATCTTGGTCCTGCTCGATCTCTCTTAAAGCCCCACTGTACTACTTGTAGCTTGCTCCCTCTATATAGAAAACAATGCCTAAGCGGTGCCTGTTGGTCCCCCATGATCCTCTTTTTCTTATGTTAAGCTGAGTTGATGAGATAAAATCAGATAACCACCTGTCAGTGACCACGCTAATCCTTCTAAACCCTCCTAGGCAAACTAGTGCAGAGGGGCTTTAAATACCTTGAATACCTTGAATACCTTGAATACCAAAGCTTCTGGAAGAAAGCCGTCTCTATAGCTGCCGAGCTTCCAGATCTAACATCAATTAAGGGGGCAGCTTCCGGGTCTTGCACATGAACTTCAATTCAAGCAGAACATATCAAAACATAGCATTTGGCCAAGTGAATGTTAATTTGCATACAGCGATATATACACAGAAAAAAATAGTACACGTGATGGATTATAGCGTTTTTTGCCGCAGTAAGATGGCGCCCGGCCTAGCGCCTGTTCAATACCGCAATTCCGCAATGGTATAAAATCATCTCTACATCGATGGATCTCTATGATTTTTTTTTACAGCGCCATCTAGAGTCAACATCGAATATAATTCTTACAAATTACAGTCATAGACCCCCTTTTTAAAGGTGCACCGTGGAAAGTATTTTTCTCTAGATGGTGGAAGTGCCCCCTCCTTCGCCCAACCCGTCTTTATGTCAAATAATTTTCTTTAAAAAATAAGAAAATTCGCTAATCCTAATACTTAGTTCGTAATCATTGCAAAATATTTGTTTTCTTCTTCTTTTTCAAAATCTGCTACAACCCGTCTGTGGCTGTTTTTTTTTCTTCTTCTGTTTTGTTCATGGATTCCAAGATCCAGAGCCATACTTCAACTCTGGATGGACTAGGAATGGGTATATAGGGGATTTGACACCCCTCGAGTAGGAAGATAAGTTTCACCAAACGGGTCAGTAAATAAAATATATTTATTTATATCTATTGATAGATGTCTTCTTTCCAGAACGAAATAAATGCTTTGATGTTTTTCTCTTCTTTCTTTTCTTAGTTCCTTTAATTCCCCCCCCCCCCGCCCCTGAACAAGATTTCGGGAACCCCCAGTTTTCTCAACAGGAGAGGAGGGGGTTAATTGTCCAGGAAATTATTTTTTCCCGCGGAAATCCCCTTGACACTATTACATCCTGAAGAACATTTAAATCCCCTGTTTTCTTACTTGGTTGTGAAAATCATTAATGTATAAAGTTACGAACAATAATGATAATATTTTACCCATTTTATTACACCTGGCCCGAATGTAGCAAAATAATGTAGATTAATGGGATTCGAAACTCGTACCTTGCGTGGTTCACAGTCATCCACTAGAATACAACACCTGTACATCCAATGGAAAGTTCATCCTCCTTTCTAGAAAGAAATAAGAAAAAATGGCTCAATTGCAATTAAGTCCCCTTTTTTCTTTTCGCTTACCAACAACAAAGATTCAATAAACCGGTTTACATACATATTCAAATTTGTATGCATAGCTTTTAAACAAATGTTGTTATTAAAAACCTGAAAGCTTACCCGTGTCTTGCCCGACATAACAACAAGTAGTGTATGCAGACTGGATTCCAAATATTGTAGTTCATTCATTAATAACAGGTTAATGGAATAACTCGTCACTGTAGTGCATGGGCGTCAATCATAGGTGGACAGGGGGACATGTCCCCCTATGTTTATTACCTTGCACTTTGTCTGGTGAAACGCATTACCTTTCTACTCAATTTATGGCATTTCTATTTTAGTTTGCATCTGTTGTGTGTGTGTGTATTGGGTTTTTACAGACGTGTATCAATCAGATATGATTATTTACGTCTGGGGACCGACCTTTAACGTCACCATCCGAAAGACGCGATTCAGTTTCGAACCTGCGTCCTCGGCTGAATCAGTTTGTAACTTTCACTGTTAGCTGGATTACAGGCGCACGCCACAACGCCGCATCTGTTTAACAACAACTAACATATTTATATCCAACATTTTGTTAATTCAATAATGGGGTTAATGAGGTTGTTTAAACACTATATTAACATATCTTTAAAGTCGATATTTCTAAATCTTTATGTAGAGGTGTCGTGGTCTTATCTAGCTTATGCTTTTACTTAAAGCTTTTACTATAATTAGTAATTACCTTTTTTATGAATACGGCTTATTGTTTTAGAGTTCATTTTTCATGGACTTTTATCTTTATAGACTTTTACTTTTAACTGTACAATAGAGTAATGCACTGATATTTTAAGTGTATATATTTTTTGTATAATTAAAACGCTCGGATAACACAGAAAACATTTTTGAAATGCATAATCAGTATTTGCAATAACAGGACAGACAGGATAGACAGGATCTGAATTACAATTCAGCATTAATATCTCGAGTTGTCACTGCCATAGGTCAAAGCCGTTGTAATTTAAAAGAAGCCTTGATTTATTTGATGTATTATCTGTGTGTGTGTTTTGTTTATTAACAAACATGTTCGGTAATGTACTGATTAGAAGAAATATCGAATGTTATGAATACATCAATTATTACTAGTATTAAATGATGATCAGTATCTATAGTTACATATGTAAATAACTTAATAAAGGGTATTTAAATATACTTGCAGTTTGAATTCAGTATGTTTAAACAGGTGTTATGGTAAGGATTGCTAACAAAGTTAACATGACAAACTATATTCTTGAACTAAAATCGTATAGCCCGCAACTTCCGAGTTGCTACAAAATAGTGCTCAGCAGCTGTTAAACCATGTATTCTAGCCACTCTGGTTAAACATTGTCTACCACAAACTCCGAGATTTCTAGTATAAAACATGATTATCACCGATTTATAACATTTCGACTTACTAAAATTTTTGATTCACTAATCAGGAGATATGTCATCTCTCTATTTCAAGTGAAAATGTGTAAACTGAAGATGTTTGTTCTTTATCGTTAATATGAGGTGTACTAGGCATTTTGTAGACATTTAATGAATGATAAATGGAATTTTATCACATTGTATGGTACAAAATGAAATGTTACCTTGTATATTATTGTGAGATTTGTCAGAGTTATCATAATATTCAATATCTAGATGGTCACTTATTACTCACTTATATACATCCATTTTATTTAGGCTTTATATAATATTTTATATAGTTTTATTTTTATTTTTTAATACAAACTACAGCCATGACTTACGAGTTGCCTTTTTTGTTTTGTTTCTGACGCTGCAAAAGTCATTCATGCTAGGGGTATAACATCACGGCTGGACTATTGCAATGCAGTTAGCGTTGGTCTACCAAATTCTTCAATCTCTAGACTGCAGAGAGTTCTACATAACGCTGCGAGAGTTCTGGCACGTGTGAGGAGTGAACACATCACTCCAATCCTTAGACAATTACCCCTGGCTCCCAGTTAAAAAACGGATTGAATACAAAATAATCGCTTGCAGTTCCTCAAAATGACGTCACTCGTAGTCGATGGTCGTTCGGTGTCAGAATCTAAAGCTCGCTATTACTGCACCTGAGTACCTGAAAGATCTTCTCACCATAAAGCAATCCCATTACTAACTCCGTTCTAATTCTGCCTCTACCATGCTAGCTAGAAGTCCCCAGAACCCGAACCACCCATTGTGCATTTGTGTATGTTAATTGCGCCAGTCCTCTGAAACAAGCTGCCATGCAAGTGACATCCGAAACATTCAATGCCTATAAAGAAACCTTTCAGAAACATGTTTAAAATGTTTTATTTACTCAGAGTTACTATTGATATTATGTTGTTAAAATTCTGGAGAGAGATTTGTGTATTTTGTTTTGTGTAGCGCATTCAGTAAGTTATTAGATAAGTGCGCTTTATAAGTATGTATTATTGTTATTATAACGTGAAACCACTATGAGATGCTGACTGAAATCTGTGGTATATGTGAGCCTGGATATATCCATTTGTGTCTCTTTCATGCATCTAAATTTAGAAAGGAAAATGATTATGCAGATCCGTATTGAAATAAAACGATAATCTGTTTCCTTGAACATGTAGAAAGCTATATATAGACGCCTTTTCAAGTAACCTCAAACTGTATGGATGGGTGATTACCCTATACACAATATTACGTAACGTGTGGTGTAGTGTTTGCATGGTAACGGTAATCTAGCTGTTATTGTAAAATGACAATGAATATAACCATAAGCACTGGACTGTAACGATCGAACTGTGAGCTAACTTTCACGACAACAAAAGAAATTGCGTTTGCCGCACCAAAGAGATATATAATAAGTCTTATTTTATATCGATCTCTATGTGACGCACCCTGCCTTGTAGCTATCTCGGCTTATATAAGAAAATATCATTATTCCAGACGATTGAAAAAGAGATGCGTCTATTTTTGTGCAGTGTCTTATCGTCAACATTGATTTTGATCGTTTTCGTGGATCTACATTCTTCTACTACAAGCATTATATAAGCAGTCTTCAGGAGAAAATACAGCATATTATTGTAAGTAACAGGTAAGAGAACTGAAATATCTTCATAATACATTTTCATGCATTCTTAAATAGTATACGAAATCCAATTTTCAAGAGAAAAGTAAATGAATGGTTTGTTTGTTTTGTTTTGCTTTGCATTTTTTGTTCAAGAAGGGAAACCTTTTCAGGTTCACAGGTTTCGACCCATGTGCGATACATACGCCATTAGGGTCATTTCAGAAAAGGTGCAATACGCCATTAGGGTCATTTCAGAAAAAGGTGCGATACGCCATTAGGGTCATTTCAGAAAAGGTGCGGCGATACGCCATTAGGGTCCATTACATAGGTTGATGGACACGGGTGGGTAGCACCGTATGAGAGTGACCCCCCATCCCCGGATTCCAATAGGGTCCATTTAGCTCCAAATGTTTTGATATGAATGTTGGTAAGAGGATACAGAGGGGGATTCAGATGGGGTGACCAATCATATACACATGGTACAAAAAAAATTAACGGTTTATTTTGTATTACTCTTTCTATGCGGGTTGAAAACAACGCAAGTTTGTCTAAATTAGAAAAGAATATTAAAGTTTTCTATTTTTGCTTGCCTTCAAGTCATTGTTGGGTAGTAAATAATTTAACTGAATATTATTTTTTGTTAAGATCGTTTCCGTAAGTTGTTTTGTACCCTCAATAATGATATTGTTATACATAGTCTACGAAACATTTTGTATTCTTGTTCTCTCAGGGGAAGGTTATTGAGGAAACATGGAGGACGCCGCTGGAAAAGATTCAAAAGTTGGCGAGGAGAAAACGGTATGTATCTCCTCCTACTACTACCCCTCCTTGTCCTTCTTCTTCTTCTCCTTCTCCTTACTTCCTTTTCTTCTTCTTTTTTCTTCTTCTTCTTCTTCTTCTTCTTCTTCTTCTTCTTCTTCTTCTTCTTCTTCTTCTGATCTAGTTCTTTTCCTTCTCAGTTCTTCTTCTTATTATCATTTTCTTCTTTATGTTGATGAATACAGTCCACCATCTGGTGTATTGTCATTCAGGTTTGAAGGGCTAGTGTAGTTTATGACTTGCGTATATACGACCAGTGGCGTAATTAATGAGCTAAAACTTGAGGAGGGGCAGAACAAAATCCGCATCACCACCAGGTGGCATAATGGGCAAAAGTGAGAAATAACCACGAAAAATCGAAAATAATATCGCTAGTGATATTCGTTTGTCTCGCAATGTGGTCAATCAGGAATCTAAAAGATCTCGACGTTTTCAATCATGTTATTTCAGCAACATTTATTAGAAATAAACCACGCATTATTGTATTTTTTTAACTCCCTCCCCCTCCATCAGTACGCCAATGTCTACGACTGAGCAGCTTACAGTATTTCCTTACTAATTTACTACAGAAAAGATAACTTTAGCTTATAATCATGACAGTTTATATAGGCGTCATCACACAAGCTTAAAATACATGCACAATTGGCATGTCGGTCTTTATAATTTTGAAAAATGAAGACTCAGGCCCGTTATAACAAACTGTCATAACAATAATCATGATAATGAAATACAATAAACTTGTGGTCATCTTTTGCCTGTAGGCCTATAAAAAAACGAATAATTGATAGCAAAATTAGTAAAAAGTGCAAAAGGGATAATTAATATCATTCGCATTTTTTCTGGGTATTACACTGCTTTGTAGCGTTATCTTGTTATTTATCAACTAAAATCAAAGAAATATATTATATCCGCTTTCCTATGATTATGAGTATAGACATGAATAACTGGAAATATATAACACCATTGGAAGTTGTCTCCTTTGATAATGGTTGAGGATAAATAAATTCTGTTCTAATCATGTTTGGGAAAACATCTTTTTCAATTTTGCAAGTAAATTGATTATCATAATTATGATATGTGAAATAGATTTGTATTGCTTAGTTATTATATATTGTATCGCCCATGTAGACAAACAAACAATCATTAAATTCATTAGTTCATTTTGAAATCGTAATTATATCCATAACTATATTTAGCTGATTAGGGGTAATTATTTTATGTCAAATGCAATAACTGAAAAGGGCTAACAATAACGATTACATAATTTAATACAAGTCAAATTGAAATTTGCATCAAGATAACCATGAAAACTGAATTAAGTGTCCCCCAAGAAATCATTAATATAGATTTTTTAAATAATGATAGCAATTAAAAAAGCAAAAGAAATCATTATAATCACACAAATTGTATTCGTTTGCCTTCGCCAGACGGACACAGAAAAGAAAGAGTTTCGAAAAAGGACGAACTCTCCTCAAACCTAAAACAATAATCAATCTGCTTTCATGGAAACTTTCCTAAACATGGTTAATGTTCAGCACAGCAGTTCACTTCTTTTAATTTCATTGACATTAGTGTATGTATGCAGTGACGAGAAACTTCGATCATGTAACTGTTCTAACATTTGAAGGCCGTGTAGCTTGGCAAATACTGGATAACATCATCTACGTCTTCTTTTGGACAACTACACGTAAACGAATGGACTTGATTAACGATAGTCAGCGACTTAATCTCTACATGGTCAGCGTTCGCGAAACAGACCGAAGTTCTCCTCACGCTCCGGTTTCGCGTATGATGCACGCACGTGACTGCTGAGGTAATTGCGTCGTCCGTAGTCGTATTATACCCGATTGGCCCCGAGTCGATCAGGCCACGGGAAAGACACATAGTCTCGTCAGTTTACACCACCTTTAAACTTTCGTTCTCATCAATATTTATATGCACCGGTTTAGCTATATCAGACAAACCTTTCACAGGTCTTAATGTTCAAGAGCAGATTTGGTCAGCAAAGCATGCGCATTATTCAAAGACAACAAAATGACAGAAACCTGTCACTAGAGATTTTTTTTTGGTGGTAAGCTCCCTCCCGCGCCCCTCGAGCTCCCCTCCCCCTTCTCCCTCCCCCTCCCCCTCTCTCCTCCCACCCCCAAAAGAATAATAATAACATTTAAAAGTAACATGTTCAATAACATTGCTATCTTCCTTTCTGTTCTATCCGCAGACTAAACCTGTATTTAGGGCGGATGTGATTGCATGGTTGCTTGGTGTTATCTTCATCGTTCTCCTGCTCATAGCCGTGATGTTTATCGGGCATGCAAGACGATGGGACGCTGACTCAGGATTTACACACAACACCAGTGAGACCTCCGAGGAGCGTTTCCTCTCAGAACCATTCGTGGAGGAGCCCGATGTCAGGGGCCGATGCGGTGTAGGAGCCACAGCACGATGGTACTACTGGAAACTGAAGCCCGTCGAGGTCACTGCTCTAACCAGGATTGTACCTTGGCTTTGTTACACCTCACATCAACTGTTCGTCTGGTCCTGCATCTATTACGCTCAGAAGAAGAAGACGGTTTACCCCGATCCCAACGTCCCGCGGTATTCTTCCAAGCTGAATGGCTTCAACTTGGTTGCCTTGATCGGAAACATGGTCTTCCATCTGATTCACCTTGGACAGACCCATTGGACTTACGATTCTCTGGCCCAGGATGTCTCAGGACCAAGCAACATCGGCTCTGCCATCATGATTCTCATTTTCATCCTAATGTTGGAATACCGAAATCGCGGGATGGCTTTCGGATGGCCATCTCAGGATGACAAGGGTAAGATAAGCAATAAGATGAGACTTCCTTGGGGTCCGCAGGCGATGATCCGCAAGTACCATGGCTATGTCTTTGCTTGGGGTGCTGTCTTCACCTTCTGGCATCATCCAATGGAGAACACCATCGGCCATGTGATGGGTTTCACACACACTTGGATGTTCTTACTGCAAGGTAGTCTGATGTTCACTCAGGTCCATCTCAACCGCTACTGGCGTCTCCTTCTAGAGGCTTGGGTAATCATCCATGGTACCGTGGTAGCTTGGCAGACGGGAAACTTCCTCCCTACCCTCTTTCCCATGTTCATGTTTGGATTCCTCTGGTTATTGGTCATGACGCAGCTCTTTGGTTTACCATTCTGGCAGCACATTCCCAAGTGGTGTCGCTTTGTTCCTTTTGCTGTATATCTCATCACCGGGATATGCATCTACGGGTTTGTCCTACCAGACGGCGACGGACGCTACTGGGTGCGCCTCAACGAACTGGTGCGGATTCCCGCAATCGAATACTTTGGGATTCTGTTTGCTTGGGTGGTCATGTGGTTCTTTATGTGGATCGAGAAAAAGATCAAAGGTGACAAGTACGATGAACCGTTCCAACCCCAAGCACAGTCGTCGAGATCCTTTATATCTGTGGTGTTATCTTCACCTACGCGATCATGATGGCCGTTTCCGTACTAGTTCAGGCGTTCGATTGGCAGGCCGACATCATCACTCTCTTATTGTTCTTTATGCTCTTCTTTTCGGTTGGAGTTGCTGTCACTTGTATGCTACTACGCCAGATTATCAGACCAATAAATGACGGAAAGGTTGTCGAAGACAAATCTGCTGTAACCATGAAAGTCGAACCGGCATTTGTTAATGAAGCATTTAGCACTGATGCTAGCGATGACATTCTACCTGAAAAGCCACTCCCTAATGATAAGGTATGAGCTGTTTTACCCCTGTGAAAGGCATCGTTTAACAATGTTAAAGTACAAGTCCACTCCTAAAATAACTTACTTTCAATAGAAGCAGAAAAATCAGACAAACCGATCAAAAAAAAGTTTGAGCAAAATCGGATAATTAATAAGAAAGTTATGAATTTTTGAAAAAGTATGTAAAACTATGGAACAATGGAAATCACTACACAAATTGCCAATTTGGTTATCAGTTTGTGACGTCATGTCCTCACTATTTATCAATTGCTTATATAGTTTAATCTCATTAATTTCACAACATTTCACAAAATCTGTTATGAACTTTGAAGAATTGATACTATTTTCTGAATATTGTATATTCATAAATTATTGATTTTTATATAAATAGTTTATCAAATTTTACATTTTTCATGATTTAACTGGAAAAAATTACTCTTTATTAGTGCATCCACACAAAAACATATTATCAATCTGACTTGGATGCTGGTGTGAAGAAATAAGATTCTTAGGAGCAAAAATACAAAATAGGACATTTATATTATCAATATAAAGTAAATAATTAGTGGATAGTGAGGACATGACGTCACAGACTCATGTGTGAGTTGCCAATCTGTGTAGTGATTTTCAAAGTTTTTCATGTCATTAAAAATTCATAACTTTCTTATTAGTTAACCGATTTTGCTCAAACTTTTTTTGATTGGTTTGTCTGATTTTTCTATTGAAAGTAAGTTATTTTTGGAGTGGACTTGTCCTTTAAATCTTAGATGCATGGCCCTACGTGTTATCAGTGTCTGTGATATGGTTTAATCAGGGGCGCCGGAAGTGGGGGCAGGGGGGCTTTCGACCCCCATCGAAAAAGTGGGGGCAAACGCATTTTCGTCCCCGAAAAAAATCAGCAGTAAAGGAGTAAAAATGGTTTGTATTTTTTAACCAAAAATAAAATAAAATGGGAATCGATCACAATCACAATTATATTCCATTCAAAGAAAAGGAGAGTAAACAGGAATAAACTTCCTAAATATTCTGCATGCCCCTGTGTTTATCAATTAATGGAGGATTTTATAATAGCGATACGCGCATATCGTGGAAATATTGTCAGAGGATGGGAAAGCGTGTGTGTTTTTTATGATAGGGGTGACAAGACATGAGCCCCTGAACACTGGCGTACTGATGGGGGCAGTTGCCCCCAAATGAAATTCAAACATGGTTTATTTCTTATTCGATACCCGTGATTTACAAATGTTGCTGAAATGATAGGATTTTTCTCATTTTTTTTTGTAAATTATACTTTTTTAAGCGTTTGTTGGAAAATTACAAATTCCCAAATATACAGTCAGGCAAAAAATATGCTCATTTAGAAGCCTTCATGTCAAAATCTGCAGAACGGTTGGGGCTCCGGGCTCGAGCCCCCTCACTTTTTTGAAAAAGTATGTTAAAGAAAAAAAGAAAGAAAGGGAGAAAGAAAGAATGAGTGCCCTGCCAGTGTTAAAAATGAGGTATCAAAATATGCTCATCTGACCGTTATTAAATGCCTAAAACCCCTGAGCTTACGGAGGCTCCGCCCCTGGACCACACCAAGGGCTCTAAGGCAGGCCCCTGGATGCTCATCTGACCGTAATTAAATACCTAAAACCCTGAGCTTCCAGGGGCTCTGCCCCTAGACCCCACCAAGGGCCCTAAGGAGGGCCCCTGGATGCTCATCAGACCGTAATTAAATACCTAAAACCTATAAATGTCATGTTATCATTATTATATCATATATTTCTCTCTAAGCTATTATGCTTCCCAATTATACTCGGCGATATAGGCCTACAAACTCATGTAAATATTGTAAGTACATTGTATGTATTTTTACTGCAGTTATTCATACACATACTTTCATCAGTTTCATGCATATATATTATAAATGTGGAGACATTTTCAGATATAGTTAAACATTATACTCATTAATATTAGCACATTTTGTGAATTGTGACCATTCTCATCTCTTCCTTCCCTTCCTATCTGTCCCCCTTGCTGTAAAGTAATTCCTCAAAGCTCGTATCGTCAGCTTTGTCATGAACTAGTTCTTTTGCACTGCTATACACTCTGCTAATAAATGCACTATGGTGATGCATATATGTAAATACGATACCGATTAAGACATTGCTGGGGATAGTACTAGCCCATTATTATATGTCAATATATTTTCAACAATCATTGAGGCATCAAATATATGTAAGTAAAATTTGTTTTAAATTGACAGCTGATTAACTGCAAAGCCATTGTGGTGTTGTTTGTACATATACTATAGTTGATATGTCTAAAATTATGGTAATTGCAGCCGAGTATCAGGTAGAAAGCTTTTTAATTTTGTTTGCAAGTTCAATACACATGTATTCAGATCTTTCAGAAATATTTTGTCACTACGTGTCTAAAATTGAACATATAATAAACAACAATGTAATCATGACTTAATATGAATCGAGTAATTTTTAAATATTTATTTAAACTTTTTTGTTTGGTCTCAGTTTGTTCAAGCTCTCTTTCCAACCTGCCAATATCTGAATTACTAGTACAGAATCAGTTCAGTTCGATTCAAAACCAGTATTCTTAAAAGGTTACTAAGTGAGTTGAGCGACTACATGAATTCATGCTGAGCGCCAACTATGCAAATTACCTTAATTCTGGAACTGAAGAACCACATACAAATCATGAAATCATAAAATCAACTCCTCATTTTGATCTCACAACTGTTTACTCATTTTGTTTATCGATTTTGTTACATAATCACCTCAGATTCATACTTGACACCTTGTAAATCAGTGGACAAACTTAAGCCAGGTTTAATCGAGTCAAGATGCTTTCATGAATACAAGATTGAGCTTTTGTTTCTTCGGAATAGGATGGGAGGACAGATTTGGATTTATATCAATCTTTTTTTCCTATCTGTTGGTGAGATGACTGGAATGGTGGAATCACCATCTTGTAGGCATATGCATTTTCCCCATCAGTTTGAAGTACAAATGAGAGAGAGAGAGAGAGAGAGAGGGGGGGAAGCAGAGATGCAGAGAGACTGAATGCACAGTTACAAAGGCAGAGAAACAGAGGTAAAGAGAGAGAGACAGAGACAGATACAGAGATAGAGAGACAGAGAAAAAAATGGGAGAGATAGAGACAAGGATTCTGTAGCAAAATCTGAAGAACTGATTTGGGTATTCATACATCCTTGATGATCTAACCAATCCTATATAGTATATGCTTCACAATTGACATATGGTAAGCCTTAAAATATGATGTCATGATCGATGCTAATACATCTCCTTATCTAATATTCTCATCTAATATTCTCATTCCGATTTCAAACATTGTCAGATACGATTATATAACCTGATATCATGCTGAATAGCACCAAATAAGAAGCGAGAACAAAGGGCAAATTGGCTTTCAATGTGCCAAAAGCAAACAAATCTTATTGAAACCAAAATACTCCAATAAGATTGCATACATCATACATGTACTAGTTACAAATATAACAAATATTTGTAGATATACTTAAATATGTAAACAATACATATATTCTGACATTTTGATAAATGAAGAGCTCGGTTTCAAAAGATAATACATCCATTTTGTATCAAAGTTGATTTTTTTTTTTCATTAATGTACACATTTCCAGTAGCCTCATACACTGACACTTCCAAAAAGCTGAATTTCCACAAAAAACTGGCATTTAAAAATCAGTTTGGTGCCAAAAGGTACTACATCCATTCAAGTCATGCATTGTAACTTGCATACAGAATGCAGTATTTTCGGTTCCAAAAGGTACTACCATACACACAAATTTAAAAAAACATAAATTCATGAAAAAATATTTGTGCAGAATTAGATAGTGCATGGTTTAATACTTGTATCATACAATAGTATAATCAGCCAAAGTATCATTCCAAACTGACATTGTGATCACTCTACAGTTTCTCATAAGTCATATCCTGGTCCTGCTCGATCTTTATTCTCTTTATTTATTCTCAATTCAAGCAGAACATATCAAAACATAGTATTTGGCAGAGTGGTTGCCCGCAGTAAGATGGCGCCCCGGCTTAGCGCCTGTTTAATTCCGCAATTCCGCAATAATATGATTTCTACATCGATGGATCTCTTTGATTTTTTTTACAGCGCCATCTAGAGTCAAAGGTGGAGAGATTATTATGTGCATATACAAAACATCTTTTTCTGTATATGATTGAATAACCCACTCCCACGCCCAACCCGGCTATATGTCAAATAATTGTCTTTTAAAAATAAGAACATTCTATAATCCTAATACTTATAGTTCGTAATCATTGCAAAATATTTGTTTTCTTCTTCTTCTTTTTTAATATCTGCGACAACCCGTCTGTGGCTGTTTTTTTTCTTCTTCTTCATGGACTCCAAGTTCCAGAGCCATACTGCAACTGTGGACGGACTGGCAATGTGTATACAAGGGATTTGATACCCCTCAAGCAGGAAGATAAGTTTCTTGGTCAGTAAATAAAATATACAAATGTATTTATTTACATCGTAATAGATGTCTTCTTTCAACAACGAAAACAAATGCTTTGTTGTTTTTCTCTTCTTTCTTTTCTAATTTCCTTTAATTCTTCCCCCGCCCCTGAACAAGACAAAACCCCTAGTTTTCTCAATAAGAGGGGGGGGGGATAATAGTCCCGGAAATTATTTTCCCGCGGGAATCCCCTTGACACCATCACAGACTGAAGAACATTTAAATCCTGTGTTTTCTTACTTGGTCGCGACAATCATTACTGTATTAAGTTACGAACAATAATGATAATATTTTATTCTGTTCTTGTATATAGCGCATATTACATAATGCCCTTGCGAAGGATTTTGGATATCCTTACACCACCTTTAGCTTTGGCAAAGGTATATTGCGCTCAGTGCATTCAAGGAATAAATCCACCCACGTACCCATTTATTACACCTGGCTCGAATGTGGCAAAATAATGTAGACTAATGTCTTGCTAAATAACGTTGCTAAGAGGCGTTGTGGCGTGCGCCTGTAATCCAGCTAACAGTGGAAGTTACAAACTAATTCAGCCGAGGACGCAGGTTCGAAGCAGCTGAGTCACATCTTTGGGATGGTGACGTTTAAAGGTCGGTCCCCAGACGTAAATAATCAAATCTGATTGATACACGTCTGTAAAAACCCAATACACACACACACGTTAATGCTGCGGCAGGGATTCGAACCTCGTACCTTGTGTGGTTCACAGTCATGGTACTTATCCACTAGACTACAATTACACCTGTACTTAAATTGGAAATCCATCCTCCTTTCTAGAAAGAAAACCAAAAAGTCACAAAACCATATTTTACTGCTTTCATTCATAAACTGTATTTGTTTGGTTTGTCGATTATAGTATTTTGTTATCGTTTTAAACCAATGTCGAAGTTTAAATCTTCTGCTGTCCTTAAAATGAATTAATTGAGTCCTAAAATAAGATACAGAATCTGCGAAGGTCAGTAGTATACCAACGAGAAAACACTATGAGATACTAGCTGACTGATCGAAATACGTGGTATGTGGGGGTGGATGTATCCAGGCCCGTCGGAGCCGCTACTGTTGGTACGGTATTGGCCGTACCACTTTTCAGCCTTTTAAAAAAAAGAGGGGAAAAAAGAAGAAAAAAAAGAAAAAAAAGAGAGAGATGGAGAGGGAGAAGAAAAGAGAAGAGAAAAGGAGAGATAGAGATGAGAAAAGAGAGGAGAAAAGAAGAGAGAAGGTGGGAGGATGATAAATGTCATGTAGGCTGGCCGTAGGCTTATCAAGAACACGAACATCGAAGTGACTTATGCCTTTTTGCATTTAATATTATGAAACGCATTATCACATAAACCGAAAGACAGCATTATATGCCATAAAGCCTTTTCATCCATTCGCCAATCTTAAAAATAATATCCTCAAGAAAGTGATAAATTAAGCTCGCCACCTGACCGTGAAACCTCCCATTTATAGGTTAGGCCTGTATAGATTTTCCCGCCCATTTTCGTCACCTCTTCGTTCAAAGTCTAAAAATTTGCTTTCAATTCCGGCAACGTAGGCCTATAGGACACGATCATTTGGACCCCATTTTTCCCGCCCTTCTCTGGTAAATTCATGGGTCAACCACGGCATACGGCATTTTTGCGGGTCTCTTTAACACATATATTTATTTTATGGGGTCAGGGCGGATCCAGGGGGTGGGCCGGGGTGGGGGGAGTTGCTGAAATGACATGATTTTCCGGTTTACTTTATGCGTTTGTTGGAAAATTATAAATTCCCAAAATTACATTTAGGCAAAGAATATGCTTATTTAGAAGCCTGCATGTCAGGGCCCGAACAAAAGCGGGGCTCGGGGGAGGGGCTAAAGCCCCCTTACTTTTTTGAAAAAGTAGGTTAAAGAGAAATAGAAAGAAAGAAAGAATAGTGACCTGCCAGTGTAACAATTAAATGAGGTATAAAAATAAAAAATATGCTCATCTGACCGTGATTAAATGCCTAAAACCCCTGAGCTTCAGGGGGCTCTGCCCCCTGGACCCCACCAAAGCCCCCTGGATGCTCATCTGACCGTAATTAATGATCTGCCAGTTGCACAAAACAAGATATCAGTCAAAATATGCCCCATCTGACCGTGATTAAATGCCTAAAACCCCTGAGCTTCCGGGGGCTCTGCCCCCTGGACCCCACCAAGGGCCCTTAGGTGGGCCCTGGATGCTCATCTGACAGAGCTTAAATGCCTAAAAACCCCTAAGCTTCCGGGGGCCCTGCCCCCTGGACCTCACCATGGGCCCGAAGGCGGGCCCCTGGATGCTCATCTGACCGTGATTAAATGCCTAAAACCCCTGAGCTTCAGGGGGCTCTGCCCCCTGGACCCCACCAAAGCCCCCTGGATGCTGATCTGACCGTAATTTAACGCTTTAAACCCCTAAGCTTTTGGGGGCTCTGCCCCCTGGACTCAAGCCAATTAATAACCTGCCAGTGTCACAAATAAGTTATCAAAATATGCCGCATCTGACCGTAATTAAAGGGAACCAAAACCTTCATCCTAAGTTACCTTTATTGTAAAGTTTAAACGATTTGAATAAGATTAGTGAAAAATTGAACAAAATCAGGCAAGGTATAAGGAAGTTAAAGCTAAAGAAATAACTTGTCACCAGAGGGCGATATTTAATTTGATGCGTAATTTGTGGACAACTCTCCACGCCTTCTGATCATGAAATTTCATGTTTTTCCTTCTTTCTTGTGATTGAGATAATCTACTCCCCTGAAAACAAGATATAGAATGCAGAATGATATTCTACTTCACATTTTATGAAGTCGGATATTGAACACAAATGAATACGAAGAAAATGAAAGAATTGTGAAATTCCATGATCAGAAGGCATGGAGAATATTAATGTCCACAAATGACGCATCAAATTAAATATCGCCCTCTGGCGACAAGTTATTTCAAAAAGCTTTAACTTCCTTGTACCTTGCCTGATTTTGTTCAATTTTTCACTAATCTTATTCAAATCGTTTAAACTTTACAATAAAGGTAACTAAGGATGAAGGTTTTGGTTCACTTTAAATGCCTAAAACCTCTGAGTTACCGGGGCTTCGCCCCTTGACCCCCGCCGGGGCTTTGCCCCTGTACCCCAAGCCAATTTACGCTCCACTCACTTCGCTCGCTACGCTCTACCTGATCGTAAATACTTTACCCCCTCCACATTGAAAACGGCCTGCATGTAACATGTAAGAGTAGTGATGATGCGGATTTTTTTTCTGCCCCCCCCCCCCAAACGTTTTTGCTCCTTACGCCACTGAATTTCCACTTGTTTCAACTTACCATGGAAATTGTCATTTCACTTTTCAAAATGAAAGAGATCTCAGGGGCTTCGCCCCCCGAGGGTCTCTGCCCCCTTCGAACACGACCCCCACTGAAACCGTACCACTTTAAAATTCCTTCCGACGGGCCTGGATGTATCAATTTGTGTCTCTTTCATGCATCTAAATTTAGAAACGAAAAATGATTATGCAGATTCGTATTGAAATAAAGCGATAATCTGTTTCCTTGTACATGTAGAAAGGACGCCTTTTCAAGTGACCTCAAACTGTAAGCATGGATGGGTGATTACCATACACGTGTTATGGAACGTGTGGTGTAGTTTGGTTACGGAATATCTGAGTTATTATCTGTTTGTACAACGACATTGAATGAGCACTGGACTGGAACGAACCGAACCGTGACCTATTTTCCTATCTTGTAGCTATCTCGGCTTCTACACGTAAGTTTCACCGTTCAGAAATTATATTAACATGAGTATTATTATTTAAAAATATCATTCTTCCGGACTATTGAAAAAGAGATGCGTCAAATTTAGCGCAGAGTACTCTTTTCGTCAACATTGATTTTGATCGTTTTCGTGGATCATTCTTCTATTACAAGCACAGTATAAGCAGCCTTAAGGCCGGAGGAAATACTGCATATTATTTTTGATTAACAGGTAAGAGAACTGAATATCTTCATATTACAATTTTCTGCATCGTTCAATAGTATACGAAATTCTATATTCAAGAGAAAAGGGCAATAAACACCAGAAGTATGTTTGATATATAAAGAAACACACCCCAATTTAGCTTTGATGAAAGTACCTATATAGAGCTATAGTATGGCCGGGTAAAACCAGGGAGGTGAGATTGTATACGTATATACCAAGGGGTTCGACTTACACAATATATCGCATGTTAAAGATGAGCCATTTTAGTAACTTAGGATACAAACAATACTGAAATATATCTTCTAAGTGACACATTACTTTTCACTGTTTTGACGAGTGTAGTGTGATAACAAACTTTGCTGAGTGAATTATATTGATGTGCAAAGTTTCAAAATAAAATGACAACAGAGAGAAAATGTTGGTAATTGGATAGAGAGGGGAATTCAGATAGGATGACCAGTGATGTCATATACACACAGTACAACAAAATTGAACGGTTTATTTTAGTTTACTCTTTCTATGCGGGTTGAAGACAATGCAAGTTTATCTAAATTAGAAAAGCATGTTAAAGTTTTCTATTTTTGCTTGCATTTAAGTTGGGTAGTAAATAATTTAACTGAATATTTGTTAGAATCGTTTCCGTAAGTTGTTTTGTACCCTCAAAAATAATATTGTTATACATATAGCCTATGATACATCTTGTATTCTTGTTCTCTTAGGGGAAGGTTGTTGAAGAAACATGGAGGACGCCGCTGGAAAAGATTCAAAAGTTGACGAGGAGAAAACGGTATGTATCTTCTCCTCCCCCTCCTCCTTCTCCTCCTCCTCCTTCTTCTTCTTCTTTTTCTCCTCCTTTCTTCTTCCTCTTCTTCTTCTTCTGCATCTTCTATTCTTTTGCTTCTTCTTCTTCTTCTTCTTCTTCTTCTTCTTCTCCTCCTCCTTCTCCTTCTCCTTTTCTTCTTCTTCTTCTTCTTCTCTTCTTCTTCTCTTCTTCTTCTAGTTCTTCTCTTTCTCAGTTCTACTTCTTCTTATAATTTTTCTTCTTTATGTCGATGAATACAAGACATGCAGTCCATCATCTGGTGTATTGTCTAGTGGAGTTTATGACTTGCATATACGACTGAGCAGCTATTAAACGGGATTTCCTTACTAATTTATTACATAAAAGGTAACTTTAGCTTATAATCATGACAGAGTGACAGTTTATATAGGCGTCATCACACATAATTAAAAAACTTGCACAATTTGCATGTCAGTCTTTATCATTTTTAAAAATGAAGACTCGGGCCCGTTATTATACAAATAATGAATGCTTATGAGTTCAATAGTTCGAATATTTTCATGAGTTGACATATTAACGTTCTATTCAACTCGGCTGACGCCTCGTTGAATATAATTAACGTTAATCTTTCAAAGAATGAAAATATTTGCACTATTGAACGAATGAAAAAACATTCATTATTTGTTTTATACAACATCTTTCAACAAATTATGCTTTGCTCCTTATATTAAAGATAAATTAAAGTTGGAGTCAGGACTTCTCGATTACATTCAGATTGCCTTCGCGTCAGATGCGCGCAGCTAATATAACAATGGGATACACGCAGGGCAGAGAGGTACGCAGTCTGCATATAACCAAAAATGCACGCTCGTTATACGGCGAATAGTACCAAAAATGCACGCCCGTGCAATAGTATATCTATTGAATATCATGTGACCAACAATCCTCCAATCAAATGACCAGGATTTACTAAGGTGTTGTATAAAACGCACTGTTATAACAAAATAATCATGATTGCGAAATTATCAAAAAGTCCAAAAGGGATAAATAGCATTCACATTTTACTGGGTACTCCACTGCTTTGTAGCGTTATCTTGTTATTTATCAACTAGAATCAAAGTAATATATTGTGACGGAATGTCACTTTAAGCAGGAAACCCTCTTTCGAGAGTGGAAGCTAGGACAGCTATAATTCTCTTTTGGTTTAACCCATTTACTCTCAAACCTCCACTCTACATACCCATGTCCCTATTTTTGACAGGAGCCCGATGAGAAGATAGGCTTAATTAACCAACCTCTTCATATTTGACTGCCAATTCTCAGACAATGACAGCCGGCATCATGTCATTGAATATTGTAGTATAAGCAGGGAGTTGGAATGCATTCCAACTCCCTGGTATAAGCAAGGGATGGGTTAAAACATACTAAAAGTGAGGAAAAATCTCGGAAATTTATGTAATTTGTAAATCACCAGTATCGAATTAGAAATGAACCACGTTTGATTTTTTTTTTTTGGGGCAACCATCAGTACGCCAGTGGCACCCCCGATCTACACCTTGTTGGCGGGAAAATTGCAACTGATATCCCCCTTCTTTTCTTTTCTTCTTCCTCTTTTTTTCCTTCCCTTTATCCCCTCTTTTCCTTTTTTCTTTCCCTTTCCTTCCTTCTCTCTTATTTTGTTCGATGGGGGGGGGGGCAACAGCCTGGGAAGCAAGGCCCTTTCGACCCCCTCCCCGATCTCCTTCTTTTCCTCTTTTCTTTTCTTCTAATTCCTCTTCTTTCTTTCCCTTTCTCTCCTCTTTCCCTTTCCCTTCTTTTCCTTCTCTCTCCTTTGCGGGGCAAGGCCCGCTCGGCCCCCTGGATCCGCGCCTGGACATTGGCGCCATTTTAAATTACGAGTAAAAATGGCGCCCATGTCAATATGATTTGAGGGCACAGCGTAGGCAGTGACGCAACAATACATCCGCATCTCAAAACATTGACGACGCAATGTTTACTCGCAAATTAAAATGGCGGCCTTAACCGTGAAAGGGTGTATTACCTCCGCCTATTAAACATTATACACATATTAGGATAACTTTCCCAATAGGGAGCAAGTTCAATTTATATCTTTACTGTAAACAACAGCTAGAGCTGAAAATAGCCCTGCGAGCGTAATTAAACCAGACCATCCCTTCGGCTATAATAATATTATACAAATTCACAGGTGTGAGTGCGTTATGGTCGATGCAGCGCATGATCGAGGGTATTCACTACGGTGCAATCAAGTTCACGAGGCGTAGCCGAGTGTATTTTGTGCCATTGTAAATACCCGAATAGCGCTGCATCGCTATAACGTCACGAACGAAAACCTGTGTATTATTTGTTTTATAAAATGGGTCGACAATCTTATTACTTAGCAAGGCGATAACACTGTTAACCTGCAACCTTCATAAGAAATAACGATCGCGAGGGTAGTGACCTTGTAAACAAACTGCGCAATGCATGCGCATGGCAGGAAGGTGAGACATCTTCCTGCGCATGGTAAACATCCATTGATTTACACGCAGCCGTGCATTATGCTTTTTTGTTGCGCACTTTTTGCACGCTGATTTCACCAAAGTGCGCGTATGGTTAAAATTAATGCACGCAAACGTGATCAATTTTGACGCTTCTCATCGGCTACATTCTTGAACCCATTTTATAATAAATTTTATATATACCTCACTTTAGAAATCTAGCCATCTGATTGGTCGAAGTTGGAATCAAGCCATGCCCCGGCCACTCACACCCACTCACAGGAAATAGCTAGAGCCCACAGGGAATAGTTAAAAGTTTCTACCCTCATCCTCATCATCCTGCGATCCCCATTGGTTTACTGCAATCCCCATTGGTTTACTTGTTAAAATTGTCTTTGCGCGAGCGCGGACACCTTACATTAATGCGATAAATTAGTCGCTACATTTTAGGTTTGTTAATTGCATTGCGCGCGTAGCGCAGACGACCGGCGATCTCGATCGATCGTACTCGACTCGTAGGCTAGGCCTAGCTACATGTAATTCTCTGACTTTTTACTAGTTCCTTAACTTTATCACCAAAGTGCGCGTATATGGTTAAAATTAATGCACGCACACGTGATCCATTTTGACGCTTCTCATTGGCTACATTCTTGAACCCATTTTATAATAAATTATACTTATATTTTGTTTATGCGTTTGTTGGAAAATGACAAATTCCTAAATTTACAGTCAGGCAAGAAATATGCTTATTTAGAGGCCTACATGTCAGGGCCCGCGGAACGGCGGGGCTCGGGGGCCTCGAGCCACCCCCTACTTTTTTTGAATAAGTATATTAGAGGAAATAGAAAGAAAGAGAAAAAGAAAGAAAGAAAGAATATTGACCTGCCAGCAGGGGCGGTGATCCCGGGGGACGGGGGAGACACGTCCCCTCCCCCCTCCCTCAATTTTTGTTTGTTTGGGGGGATCGTCCCCCCCCCCCCGGAAAATTTGAAAAAGTGAAGAAAAAAATGTATAGCAAATACTGACTAAAGACTGCAACACACTTTTAGGTGCTGGAGGGCCCAAGAATGCAGCGTTTAGACTATTAAAAATGAAAAAATCTTCTCGCTCGGTTGCTAACCTCCCTCGCATAATATCCTTCAAAATGTACAACTAAAAATTGTAGAAAATCTGTATTCCGTTGGTATCACGTAAGCACAGTTTACACTGTATGTTTTCAAGATCAAGAGTTATAGAAATAGATCAGTGCTACAAAAATGAATATTCCGCTTGCTCTTTTCAGTAAGGAGTCACTACAACATAGTCTATATATATTTGCCATTTCAACTCCCATAGCGATATCAATATACATGTACATGACAGGGGCCTGGAGTGGGAAATAGAATTCCCATCCATGCCCAAGCTCCCTACTTACTAAAATTTACCTACTAAACTGATATTTACAAGCCTTTGGACTGCACACTAATTACCAGCAGGGTAAAAGTGAAGTGTGAAAAGGGGTATATTGCTTGGTTTTATACTACAGTTTTGCTAAGTAATTTTGCTAAATAATTTTTTAATACAACAAAACTTCAACAGCCTGTGAGGGGGTAGTCACTGCCGTCACCTTCGCCCCTCTCGTTCACTATGCTCCCTCGTCCCTCGCACTGGCGTACTGATGGGGGCTTGGGGGCAGTTGCCCCCAATGAGATTCAAACGTGGTTTATTTCTCATTCGATACCAGTGATTTACAAAATAATATGTTGCTGAAATTACATGATTTTCCGGGATATTTTCTCACTTTTTTGTAAATTATACTACTTTATGCATTTATTGGAAAATGACAAATTCCCAAATATACAGACAGGCAAAAGATATGCTTATTTAGAAGCCTACATGTCAGGGCCCGCGGATCGGTGGGGCTCGGGCCCCAGCCCCTGCCCCTCACTTTTTTTGAAAAAGTATGAAGAGAAATAGAAAGAAAGAATAGTAACCTGCCAGTGTCACAAATGAGGTATCAAAATATGCTCATCTGACCGTAAATAAATGCCTTAAAACCCCTGAGCTTCCGGGGACTCTGCCCCCTGGACCCCAACCAAAGGCCCTAAGGCGGGCCCCTGGATGCTCCTCTGACCGTAATTTAATGCCTAAAACCCCTAAGCGTTAGGGGGCGACCCCACGCCAATTAGTAATCAGCCAGTGTCACAAATGAGGAATCAAAATATGCTCATCTGACCGTTATTAAATGCCAAAACCCCCTGAGCTTTCGGGGGCTGGTGGTTATGCGGATTTTTTCTTCTGCCCCCCCCCCCCAAAAAAAAAAGATTTTGCTCATTACGCCACTGGTCCCTCGCATTTCGCCCCCGGTCATGAAAAGAAATCGCCACCCCTGCCTGCCAGTGTCACAAAATAATGAGGTATCGAAATATGCTCATCTGACCGTAATTAAATGCCTAAAACCCCTGAGCTTCTGGGGGCTCTGCCCCCTGGACCCAACGCCAATTAGTGTCCTGCCAGTATCACAAAATAATAAGGTATTAAAAAAATGCTCATCTGACCGTAATTAAACGCCTAAAACCCCTGAGCCTCCGGGGGCTCAGTGCCCCCTGGACCCAACAAAGGGCCCTAAGGCGGGCCCCTATAATAGGTGCTCATCAGATGGTTATTTAATGCCTATTTTAAAGCCAGGCATCACACTAGGTATAACCTACTCGGCCCCTAGCGGGGCTGTTTGCTAACTGTATCCGATGTTGATGATTGATGTTGACGTCGGTCACCCCAGTCGCCTGTCATCCTCGATCCCAACCCCCACCTTACCCCGTTCGCGTATCCCCAATCCCCAAAAGGGCTAGTTCGGGATCCAAATACACTTAGTAAATACAGGGAGGCTATAAACCTTGGTTCCGAGGGCGATGTGCAGGGGAGAAACTACGTACCGCCGGGTAACCATGGACCTAGGTCCATGGGGTAACTGACTGCAGAGGAATTAAAGTCTCGTACCTGTCATCTCTCCTTTTATGGCCGATCGGTGTTTGCTCACCTGTACCCTATATAAACGTAGGGCTAAAATTAGGGAAACGTCACTCAAACATAAAAGGGGCGTATAGCTTACACTCATATAGTTTGAGGTTGGTGTGCAGAGTGAGAACTATTAGGGGGTAACTTGTTTGCAGAGTAGAGCTCGCAATAACAGTTCCTCTTCTGTCTCCCCTAGCTGCTACGGCCTCCTCTTTCAGAATTTAATGGTGTTTGCCGAACAGCTGCCCTAGCGACGAGGGATCTTATCTAAATTGTACATGGGTTACTTAAATCATGAACCTACTACGGTTAAACTCTCAATCGGGGTTGGGATATAGCGGACAAATATTAATGCAGGGAGAGTACCTGGTATAACCATGGACCTACTTAACCAGGGAGATGTAAACTCACATCTCCCTGGTATAACTTGCTAATACATAGTAAAGCTCGTAACGGTTCCCTTAGCTTCTTGTTCGCCCCCACCCCCTCGCTTCAATGTTTACTATTCAGCCCCAATCAAAGGGGATTATTTTAAGTTAGATTAACAATTTATTGGGTAAAGATAATTTACAGTTATATACTGTTTTGGGTCAAGGGTCACATAGTCCAAAACTTTGGATGCCTGTGCTTACTCCAGTTCTCCCAGTATGTTTATATCACTTTTCAGACTTAGGATTCTAATGTACAGGGGGCTACGATGCCGGCCATGAATTAAAAATGTGTATTAAAGATGTTATGACATTATATGTATTAGTATATAATCACGGATATACACTGTGCTCATAAAGTTGGATTTTTTTAAATAAATCAACCCCCGTACATTTTTCAAATTTTACGCTTCAGTATAATCATTATATGCCAATTTTTGTAATTGTACAATGTGTCTCCATACACTACCAGGTGTAATGAATAGTTGCATAATAATGCATTCCGCGAGCATGTTGTTTGAAGCTATAAGAGGCATCGCGATTCGATATTTTGTCAATTTCCCTCGCATAGGCTTATGTGCAACAAGTTCAGGTTCTCTTAGCCTCGTCCAACGCCATTGGCTATACGCCGTGCTTACGCTTCAACAGGAAGGCACACACGAGTCGATATCGCTGGTTTCCTTTGGATATCGCAGAGCACGGTCTCTAAAATTCTCAAACTTCATCGGGAGGAGGGTAATTTGAGACCACGGCAATCTCCAGAACGACCACGATTGACAAGCGCACGAGATGATGGCTGGTTGCTTAATATGTGCCGTCAGAACAGGAAAATCCCAACAAGTCGTCTTCGTCGTCTCTGGAGTTAAGACACCATGGAATCCACGTCTCCCGCCCAACTGTCAATCGGAGACTGCTTCAACATGGTTATCGGGCAAGACGAATGACCAAGCATCCACACCTGACCGTTAGACACAGAGTACTGTTGCCCGACTTCAATGGGCTATAGAGAGCACAGAAGACTACAGCTAGGACACTGGCGACATGCCATCTTCATGGATGAGAGCCGCTACTTCCTTGAGCGTACAGATGGAAGGCAACGGGTGCGTCGACTATTATAGTACCGGAGAAAACCTCAGAGATGACTGCGTTCGGGAATTAAACGACTCAAGGTGGTGGCGGGTCCGTGATGGTATGGACCGGAATCTATATAGGCCTATGCCGGGAAAACGCTACTGGTAGTTCCGGATGGAAACGTCAACGCCGTCATGTACCGGTACATCCTGGAGAACCACTACCTTCCACACGCAAGAAGGGTCTATGGAAACAATTTCTGGCTGCAGGATGACAACGCTATAGGCCACACAGAGCAGCTGCAGTGAGAGAATTCCTTGACTCGCAGAGGGGTGCAGCAGCTAATTTTGCCATGGCCTGTTTACTCCCCTGATATTGAACATGCCTGTGACGCCCTAGGCCGAGCCATCATTGATCAATTTTTGCTTAAGAACAATCAATATTTATGATATACATAAACTTCAAAGTGCTATTATGATGTATAATGTCTACAATAATTATCTACCTAAAAGAGTTTATTAAATTTTTACCCTTAATAAATCTGTTCATTCATATAACACTCGTTCCTATATCAAAATCATTATCCAAAGGTCTCTACCCAGTCAATGCTTTACTCTTTTAGACATAATGGTCCCGTATTTGGAATAATTTAACTGAAAAACTAACATTATGCACTACTATATCATCCTTTAAAGTTCTATTGAAGAGACAGTTGGTCTCTTCTTATTTCCCTTGAAAAAAAATCAATGACAGGGACAATATTCCTCAAACTCTACAGGAGTAATTAGCACAGGCTCTGACCGACGAGTGGGGCACTCTGGCCATTGACAGCATCAACAAGCTCGTTGACAGCATGCCGCGACGTCTCAACGCACTGATCCGTGTCAGGGGTGTATGCCTTGTCATACCCGATATATAGTGACTGATTGACATTTGAAAGAGAAAAACAAAACACATTTCATGCATAAAATTCATTTCAATATTTGTTATCTATTATGCCGACCAATTTTGAACATTGTAACATAATCCTTAGTTTCGCTGTTTCCCTATAGCATACCCCTTTTTTGTTTTTGCCTTGGTATACCCTTTGCAAAGGGTAATTGTAGTTTAATTTTACTGAAATATGACCTGAAGGAATCGATCAATCATAAAACATTATGGTTGTATATATGACACAAAAACGCGTAATGTCTTATTTATTGTACGCGAAAGATACTGTGTCCCTATTGCAGCCAACATCAAATTCTGTAAAACTTTGCAGGAATTGTGAATATGTCATGTATGTCCTATCTGTGAAATTTAAACGTCAGCAATGTCCTAGTATTCAAATTATGCAAGGAAATCTGTTTAATTTCTAGACTTCCCTAACAGACACTATTGAGTGACTGACTGACATCTTTTTTTCTTTGGTAATAACATACATAGAATGAGCTGTAACAGGTACATGAGCATTTGCCTACATCAATAACCCACGACTTGTAATGGCCAAAATTAAACTGATTGATTCTTTGTGCAGCATAAAACGACCAGTCGGTACAGGGGTCTGAAAATCAGACTATTACCTAGGTGATTGTAATCACTTGTATGGTCGTTATTTGCCCACAAAAAGCCATTTTCAAACCCTTTCCTATTGAGGGAAGTTCTAAATAAGTATTAATTGTCTTTCAAATGCCGTTGGAAGTTAACCTTTTCATTTTTTTGACCTGCAAATGGGACATAGTACCTTTAAGTTGTAAACAAAATATATTCCAACTTTATGAGCAACAGTGTAGAAAGATAGATGTATGCAATGCATAATAAATATAGTTGCACCGTAAATCAGGCTCTCAGACGTACTCTCATTGTGGAGTAACATCAAGTCGTGTACGATTCAATAATCTCCGGCCCATGCACTGTTGCTAACGGATCGCTAGCTACCAAGAAAAGGAGAGAGGGAGGGTGTGAGAACAGAGACATGAGAGCGAGGGAATGAGATGAGATGCGGTACCCAGGTTAACACCAGTGATTCTACCACAACATAACTCCGCCCTCTCATATCACGAATCAACACCTAAATATCACTATCTCACACACAACCCCCAAACCCGTTTCCCGCCACAATATATCCGCTTTCCTATGATTATGAATATAGACATGAATAGCTGGAAAGTATATAACACCTTGAAAGTTGTCTCCTTTGGTAATGGTTGAGGATAAATAAATTATGTTCTAATGATGTTTGGGTGAAGAAGACAAAAATTATAACAATTATTTTTGCAAGAAAATTGATTATCATAATTATATGATATGTGAAAAATATGGTTTTGTATTGTTTTTATATTATTTATTCTATCGCCCATGTAGACAAACAAACAAAGCCTTTAAATGTTGTTGTTATTTTCTTTATTTATTCAATCATCAATTCATTAGTTCATTTTGACATCGTGGTTATATCCATAATTATATTCAGCTGATTGGGGGTAATTATTTTATGTCAAATGCAATAACTGAAAAGGGCTAACAATTTTGATTAAATTATGTAATAAAAATAGAATAGAAAATGGCATCAAGATAACCATGAAAACTGAATTAAGTATCCCCCAAGAAATCATTATAATCACACCAGGGCGAACTTTCCTCAAACCAGAACATTAATCAATCTGCTTTCATGAAAACTTTCCTAAACATGGTTAATGTTCTGCACAGAACATCACTTCTCTTCATAGACATTAATGTATGCAGTGACGAGAAAACTATCGCTCTCATCAATATATTACTAGTTTTGCTATATCTGACAAACCTTTCACAAATCTTAATGTTCAAGAGCAGATTTGGTCCGCAAAGCATGCGCGTTATTCAAAGACAACGAAAATGGCAGAAACCAGTCATTACAGATTCTATATTTTTGTGGGGTAAGCTCCCCCTCCCCTGCCCCCCACCCCTCGAGCTCCCTCCCCCTCTTCCCCTCTCCCCACCCCCGTCCCCTCTCCAAAGAATAACTAAATGGTCAATAACATTGATATCTTGCTCTCTGTTCTATCCGCAGACTAAACCTTTATTTAGGGCGGATGTGATTGCATGGATGCTTGGTGTTATCTTCATCGTTCTCCTGCTCATAGCCGTGGTGTTTATCGGGGATGCCAGAGGATGGGACGCTGACTCAGGATTTACACACAACACCAGTGAGACCTCTGAGGAGCGTTTCCTCTCAGAACCATTCGTGGAGGAGCCCGGTGTCAAGGGCCGATGCGGTGTAGGAGCCACAGCACGATGGTACTACTGGAAACTGAAGCCCGTCGAGGTCACTACTCTCACCAGGATTGTACCTTGGCTTTGTTACACCTCGCATCAACTGTTCGTCTGGTCCTGCATCTATTACGCTCAGAAGAAGAAGACGGTGTACCCCGATCCCAACGTCCCGCGGTATTCTTCCAAGCTGAATGGCTTCAACTTGGTTGCCTTGATCGGAAACATGGTCTTCCATCTGATTCACCTTGGACAGACCCATTGGACTTACGATTCTCTGGCCCAGGATGTCTCAGGACCTAGCAACATCGGCTCTGCCATCATAATTCTCATTTTCATCCTAATGTTGGAATACCGAAATCGCGGAATGGCTTTCGGATGGCCATCTCAGGATGACAAGGGTAAGATAAGCAATAAGATGAGACTTCCTTGGGGTCCGCAGGCGATGATCCGCAAGTATCATGGTTATGTCTTTGCTTGGGGTGCTGTCTTCACTTTCTGGCATCATCCTATGGAGAACACCATCGGCCATGTGATGGGTTTCACACACACCTGGATGTTCTTACTGCAAGGTAGTCTGATGTTCACTCAGGTCCATCTCAACCGCTACTGGCGATTCCTTCTAGAGGCTTGGGTAATCATCCATGGTACCGTGGTAGCTTGGCAGACAGGAAACTTCCTCCCTACCCTCTATCCCATGTTCATGTTTGGATTCCTCTGGCTGTTGGTCATGACGCAACTCTTTGGTTTACCATTCTGGCAGCACATCCCCAAATGGTGTCGCTTTGTTCCTTTTGCGGTTTATCTCATCATCGGGATATGCATCTACGGGTTTGTCCTACCAGACGGCAACGGACGCTACTGGGTGCGCCTTAACGAACTGGTGCGGATTCCCGCCATCGAATACTTTGGGATTCTCTTCGGTTGGATGGTCATGTGGTTCTTCTTGTGGATCGAGAAAAAGATCAAAGGTGACAAGTACGATGAACCGTTCCATCCCCCAAGCACAGTCGTCGAGATCCTTTATATCTGTGGTGTTATCTTCACCTACGCGATCATGATGGCCGTTTCCGTGCTCGTTCAGGCTTTCGATTGGCAGGTCGGCATCATCACTCTCTTAATTTTCTTTATGCTCTTCTTTTCGGTTGGAGTTGCCGTCACTTGTATGCTACTACGCCAGATTATCAGACCAATAAATGACGGAAAGGTTATCGATGACAAATCTGCTGTAACCATGAAAGTCGAACCGGCATGTGTTCATGAAGCATTTAGCCCTGATGCTAGCGATGACATTCTACCTGAAAAGCCACTCCCTAACGATATGAAGGTATGAGCTGTTTTACCCCTGTCAATCAATGATTATATAATAATCATAATAATATTGGTTACCCAGGGAAGCCTCATCACCTTCAATGCTGTTCTTCCTGAACGTCCTGCTTTTGTGTACATGTCTATGATCTCTCTCTCTCTTTTTTATTTATAAATATATATATATATATATATATATATATATATATATATACACATACCCCTTCCCCTCTCTTTCTCTCTCTCTCTCTCTCTTAATCTCTCTTAAAGGTATAGACCAGTTTTGGAAACGCCCCCCTCTCAAAAAATGAAATGGAAGCTCTTATTACCAATCGTGTGAAAGAATATGTTTTGACTAAAGCGTGATGATACAAATTTTGCCAGAACTGGTCTATACCTTTAATCTCTCTTAAATTCTTTCTAAACGCAGGAGACATGTGATGTTGAGCTCCAATTGGCAGCCTTGGCATCTCAAAAGGGTCGCAAAATTGTTCACTTGAATATTGCTTCTTTACTGAAATACCTAGATGAATTGAAAATACTAATAAGTAAATGTCCTATTGATGTAATTACATTAAGTGAAACCCATTTAGACGAATCCAAATGTGACGAAGAAATTGCAATAAGTGGATACACCTGTGAACGTCGAGATCGAAACCGATCAGACGGAGGGGTCGCCTTATATGTACGTGAAGGGCTTAATTATATAGTTAAACCGGGATTTATGCCAACAGACCTGGAAATCATTGTAATGGAAATACATGAAGATAAGCAAAAATCGTATCATGTAGTAACTTGGTACAGACCACCCTCTTCAAATTCTGACTTGTTCACTAAATTCGAAGACAACCTTGAAATGATCGATGGAACTGAAACAGATTTTATCATTCTTGGCGATATGAACTGTGATATGAAGAAGAAAAAGTGTCAGTGGCAAGCAAAACAACTCTCTGAAATATTTCATAATAATAGATGTGAGCAACTTATAATGGAAGCAACTCGTGTAATTGATTGATATGATTGTGACGAACAATTCCCAGCAAATTCAGTCAAGTGGAGTATTGTATGTAACTCTGAGTGACCACTATATGGTATATTGTGTAAAAGGGAAACTTTCTAATTGTATGTAATGCATAAATATAGAATGATGAGGAATATACAGAAACTGAAACCCAACAAAATGGTAATGAACGTATTAATTTTGATTGTATACAAGAATATATTTGCCCCCAAATGGCGTATGGAGCATTTGAAAGTAAATTGAATTCTATATTAGATGATATAGCACCCATAAAAAGAATGAGAATCAAAAATAAAACATCAAAATGGATTAATCAAACCATCTTAGATTTGACTAAAGAGAAAATGCTGCTAAACAGACTGCCAAAAAGTCAAAAGATGACGCTGACTGGTGCTTTTACAAATCCTTAAGAAATAAAGTCACTGCTGTTATTAGGAAAGCAAAACGTGGGTATATTGGAAATTGTATTGAAAACAACTCTGATAGCAATACTCTTCTTTCATCTATGCAACAATTCTTACCTACTAAGAAGAAAGTCTGCAATACTATTCCACAGTTACTTATCAATGTCGCATAAAAGTGATTAGTCTTTATATGATGATATGTGCCTCGAGTATTTGATTTCAAGTAGACTTGGTGCCTTAAAAATGTCATGTTATTATTATTATATCATATATTTCTCTCTAAACTATTATGCTTCCCAATTATACTCGGCGATATAGGCCTACAGACTCATGTAAATAGTGTTAGTACATTATATGTATTTTTACTGCAGTTATTCATACACATACTTTCATGCATATATCATAAATGTGGAGACATTTTCAGATATAGTTAAACATTATACTCATTAATATTAGCACATTTTGTGAATTGTGACCATTCTCATCTCTTCCTTCCCTTCCTATCTGTCCCCTTGCTGTAAAGTAATTCCTCAAAGCTCGTATCGTCAGCTTTGTCATGAACTAGTTCTTTCGCACTGCTCGATATACACTCTGCTAATAAATGCACTATGGTGATGCAAATATGTAAATACGATACCGATTAAGACATTGCTGGGGATAGTACTAGCCCATTATTATATGTCAATATATTGTCAACAATCATTGAGGCATCAAATATATGTAAGTAAAAATTGTTTTTAATTGATAGCTGATTAACTGCAAGACCAGTGTGGTGTTGTTTGTACATACTTTAGTTGATATGTCTAAAATTATGGTAATTGCAGCTCAGTATCAGGTAGAAAGCTTTTAATTTTGTTAGCAAGTTCAATAAACATGTATTCAGATCTTTCAGAAATATTTTTTTACTACAGTATGTCTTGATTGAACATATAATAAACAACAATGTAATCATGACTTAATATGAATCGAGTAATTTTTAAATATTTATTTAAACTTTTTTTTTTGGTCTCAGTTTGTTCAAGCTGTCTTTCCTAACTGCCAATATCTGAATTACTAGTACAGAATTAGTTCAGTTCGATTCAAAACCAGTATTCTTGAAAGCTTACCAAGTGAGTTGAGCGACTACATGAAGTCATGGTGTGCGCCAACTATAAATGTATTTTTAGATGCAAACTGCCTTAATTCTGGAACTGAATGACCACATAAAAATCATGAAACATAAAATCAAATACTCATTTTGATCTCACAACTGGATACTCATTTTGTTTATCGATTTTGTTACATAATCAATTCAGATTCATACTTGGCACCTTGTAAATCAGTGGATCAGCTTAAGCCAGGTTTAATCGAGTCAAGATGCTTTCATGAATACATTGGGCTTTTGTTTCTTTGGAATAGGATGGGAGGACAGATTTTGTTTTATATCGATCTTTTTTCCTATCTGCTAGTAAGATAACTGGAATGGTGGAATCACCATCTTGTAGGCAAATGCATTTTCCCCTATCAGTTTGAAGTACAAAGGAGAGAGAGAGAGAGTAGAGGGAAAGTAGAGATGCAGAGAGACTGAATGCACAGTTACAAAGGCAGAGAAACAGAGGTAAAGAGCGAGAGACAGACAGACAGACAGAGAGAGACAGAGACCGAGACAGAGAGACAGAGAAAAATGGTAGAGATAGAGACAAGGATTCTATAGCAAAATCTGAAGAACTGATTTGGGTATTCATACATCCTTGATGATCTAACTAATCCTATATAGTATATGCTTCACAATTGACATAATGGTAAGCCTAAAAATATGATGTCATGATCGATGCTAATACATCTCCTTATCTAATATTCTCATCTAATATTCTCATTTCGATTACAAACAAATTGTCAGATACGATTATATAACCTGATATCATGCTGAATAGCACCAAATAAGAAGCGAGAAAAAGGGCAAATTGGCTTTCAATGTGCCAAAAGCAAACAAATCTTATTGAAACCAAAATACTCTAATAAGATTGCATACATCATACATGTACTAGTTACAAATATAACAAATATTTGTAGATTTACTTAAATATGTAAAAAAAATACATATATTCTGACATTTTGATAAATAAAGAGCTCGGTTCCAAAAGGTACTACATCCATTTTGTATCAAAATTGATTCCCCCCCCCCTTTCATTCATGTACACATTTCAAGTAGCCTCATACACTGACACTTCAAAACAGCTGAACTTCCAAAACAAAAAGTCAGAAATGGCATTTAAAACTCAGTTTGGTTCCAAAAGGTACTAAATCCATTCAAGTCATGCATTGTAATTTGCATACAGAATGCAATATTTTCGGTTCTAAAGGTACTACCATACACACAAATAAACAAAACATAAATTCATGAAAAAATATTTGTGCAGACTTAGATTTGTTTAAAGAGTGCATGGTTTAATTCTTGTATCATACAATAGTATAATCAGCCAAAGTTTCATTCCAAACTGACATTGTGATCACTCTACAGTTTCCCATAAGTCATATCCTGGTCCTGCTCGATCTTTCTTCTCTTTATTTATTTCAATTCAAGCAGAACATATCAAAACATAGTATTTGGCAGAGTGGTTGCCGGCAGTAAGATGGCGCCCCGGCTTAGCGCCTGTTCAATTCTGCAATAATATGATTTCTACATCGATGGATCTCTATGATTTTTTTTACAGCGCCATCTATAGAGTCAAAGGTGGAGAGATTATTTTGTGCATATACAAGTCTTTTTCTGTATTATGATTGAATAACCCCCTCTCACGCGGCCACGCCCAACCCGGCTATATGACAAATAATTGTCTTTTAAAAATAAGAACATTCTATAATCCTAATACTTATAGTTCGTAATCATTGCAAAATATTTGTTTTCTTCTTCTTCTTTTTTAATATCTGCGACAACCCGTCTGTGGCTGTTTTTTTTTCTTCTTCTTCTTCGTGGGTTCCAAGATCCAGAGCCATACTGCAACTGTGGACGGACTGGGAATGGGTATGCAAGGGATTTGACACCCCTCGAGTAGGAAGATAAGTTTCTTGGTCAGTAAATAAAATATACAAATGTATTTATTTACATCGTAATAGATGTCTTCTTTCAACAACGAAAAAAATGAAAAACAATGTTAAATCTGAGATGCACGGCTCTACGTGTTATCAGCGTCTGTGACATGGTGTAATATTGAAGCCCTAAAAAAAAAATCGCGCTTCAAAATGATCGAGAAGTTCCTCAAAAAAGTAAAAATCTTTGAGTGACCGGTTTTACCATACTCGTTTTCCCAGATAGACTGTAGTGTTATGAAAACCGTTAGGAAAACGCAAAATTTGGTTTCGATTTCCAATCATAAATATCTTGATAATCAGACAGGCGACCTAAAGGTTTATAATTATGATTGCAGCATGAGCTAAATCCAGGATTTTGTTTCAGAATCTGAGACAAAGTTACCGGATCCCTTTAAATCAATGTTATTTTCTTTGTCGTCTCCCCCTCCCCCTCTCTCTCTCTCTCAAATGCTCATCTACAGTACCTCGGAAAAACACCCATTTTCCTTTCTTTATCAAAAGCAAAAGAAAATATAAAAAATGAGGTTAGAATGTATTATTCGTAGACTTTCAACTGAACACACCAAGAAATAAGGGTGCAACTGGGGTGCAGATTTTTTTGCATCAACCTACTCGTATTTGGTAAAGGGTGCTGCTATTGTAGCAGAATTGTACTCATCTTCATCTCTCAATTGTTTTTTTTTTACAGATAAATTTTTTTTAAACCCACCTAAGTGTGCACACACTAAGAGTTAGAACAATCAAATCAAACAGATTAATAATTGCTTTGTGTTCTCACTGCTTTTCTATTTTTCATTTTGTTGGTGTCTGTACATCAAGCTATTAACAAAGCAAATCTCCATTGTTATCTATATAAGCTTCAAGCTGAATTGAGTCACTCCCACCCTTCCCTTGATTGCTACAATTATGAAGGTTTTGTGGAAATTGCAATCTAACAGTATTTAACCAGTGATTCTGCCAGGCTTGCCCGACATAACAACAAGTGATGTATGCAGACTGGATTCCAAGTATTGTATACTTCATTCATTAATAACAGGTTAATAACTGCTATTGTAGCAGAATTGTTATGATTATTCAGATTCGTTATTTGTTTTGCTTAATGAGGAAATATTGAAATAAAACGAGAATCTATTTTCTTGTACATGTAGAAATGAAGGTCGCCTTTTCAAGTAATCTCAAGCTGTATGGATGGGTGATATACGGACCTAGCTTCACGTGTTATGGAACGTGTGGTGTAGTATGGTATAGCGGTAAAAACAGTGGCGTAATGAGCAAAAACTTTTGGGGGTCAGAACACAATCCAAAATAGGGGGGCACCAACAAAAAAGGGGCACCTACAAACGGAAACATAAAAAACATACCATTTTTAGACATTGGTATATACCCCTACATCGTCATGATTGTGATTACACTACCAGGGATGATATCAATATTTCTTTCTTTCTTTACGTGGTACAAGACAATGCTTAATAAGGCAACATACTTTGCAATTGGGTGTGATGGTCTGTATATTAATTTTCGAGCGAGCGAAGCGAGCGAGCAAAAAAATTAAGATTTGTGAGGTCCCAGTGCAAAAAATTACATCTTAAAAAGAAGACAAAAAACAAACCCTGATGAGTATTAAGCACAATCAAATGAAGAAAGTCTGAAAAGTTCTTTTATGAGTAACATAATTATACTAACTATAAATGCGAGCGAGCGTAGCGAGCGAGCTCTAGGGCAAATTAAAGAAAAAGGTGTTCTTAGTCGTTTTGAATTAGGGGTGCTTTTCAAAAGGAAAAAAGGACAGTAATTAGAAAATAAAAGGTGCCCGTGTCAAGTTAAAAAGGGCAATTATCAGAGGTGCAAATGGCACTTCTTGCACCTGAAAAGGGACAGTCAACAGAGATGAAAAAGGGGATTCTGTTGTGGGAAAAGGGCACCTATCAGATTTTAATAGGGGCATTTATCAGATGTTAAAAGGGGGAGAGACTCATATAAAAAAGGAAAAGGGGCACTTATCCGAAGGAAATATGGTACTTATTAGAAAGGAAAAGGGACATGTGTCAAAATAAAAGGGGCATATATCAGAGGTGAAAAGTGGCATTTAAGAGAAAGGGAACGGGGTTCTTATTACGAAGAAAATAGTACACTTGTCAAAAATGAAAAGGGGCACGAATCAAAGTAAAAAAAAAAAAAAAGGGCAAAATATCGTAAATGAAAAGGGGAATTTCTCGCACCTGAAAAGATGTACTCACCAGAGATGAAAAGAGAGGAAAAGGACAGTAACTAGAAAAGCAAAGGTTCACTTGTTCTATGTAAAAAGGGGCTTTTGGGGGGTAACTGAAAAAGTGGGGGCACAGCCCCCCTCCCAACGGGAGTTTCGCCTCTGGCAAAATGGGCAATAATGAGCAGAAAAACGGAAAATCATGTCATTTCAGCAACATTATTTTATTTGGGGGTCAACTGCCCCCAAGCCCCCCCCCCCTTCAGTACGCCAGAGGGTATAAATCAGTATCTGTTTGTATAACGACAATAAATGAGCTCACGGACTCATGTAACGATCCGAACTGTAACCTATTTTCACAGCACAAACAAAAATTGTGTTTGCCGCATCCTTCTTGTAGCTATCTTGACTTGTAAGTTATATGGTCAACTTTCAGAGAAGATAGCAAGAGTATTTGAAAATATCATTCTTCCGGACGATTGAACAAGAGATTCGTCTAATTTTGAGCTGAGTGTCTAGAATTTTGCCAATGTCGATTTTGATCTTTTTCGTGGATCTACATTCTTCTATTACAAGTATATTATAAGCAGCCTTAAGGAGGAAATACAGCATATTATTTTCAATTAACAGGTAAGAGAACTGAAATATTTTCATAGTCATTTTTTCTGCATCCTTCAATAGTCTACGAAATTCTATTTTCAAGAGAAAAGGGCAATAAACACCAGGGCCCCATTTCACAAAAATTGTCATCAGTGACAAATGACAGTTTTTGTTATAAGCTACTGAAATCCTTGCTTCTGATTGGTTATCAGCAGATTTTTCACTGTTTTTTGTTATTTGTCATTGAAAAAAGGCTTTGTGAAACGGGTCCCAGAAGTTTGATATAAAGAAATGAACCCCGATTTAGCATTGATGAAAGTACCTAGAGCTATAGTATGGGTAAAACCAGGGAGGTGAGAATATACCAAGGGGTTCGACTTACACATATGGCATTTCAAAGATGAGCCATTTTACTAACTTAGGATACACACAATACTGAAAAATATCTAAGTGACATATTACTTTTCACTGTTTTGACGAGTGTAGTGAGATTTAAAAAAAAAACTTTGCTGAGTTTAATTACTTGATGTGCAGAAGGTTTCAAGGGAGAAAATGACAACAGAGAGAAAATGTTGGTAAGAGGATAGAGAGGGGGTTAGGATGGGGTGACCAGTCTTATACACACAGTACAACAAAAATAATCGGTTTATTTTAGTTTACTCTTTCTATGCGGATTGAAGACAACGCAAGTTTATCTAAATTAGAAAAGATAGAGAAACAAATTATATTTTACTTGCCTTCAATTTGGGTAGTAAATAAGAATATTTTATTAGAACCGTTTCCGTAAGTTGTTTTGTACCCTCAATAATAATATTGCTATATATACATGCCTTCAATTTTTTGGTCATAAAGACATAACATCTTGTATTCTTGTTCTCTCAGGGGAATTAGGTTATTGAATAAACATGGAGGACGCCGCTGGACTCGGAAAAGATTCAAAAGTTGACGAGAAGAAAACGGTATGTATATTCTCCTCCTCCTCCTCCTCCTCCTCCTCCTCCTCCTCCTCCTCTCTTCTTCTTCTTCTTCTTCTTCTTCTTCTTCTTCTTCTTCTTCTTCTTCTTCTTCTTCTTCTTTTTCTCATTTCTTCCTCTGAGCTTCTTCTTCTCCTGCATCTTCTTCTTCTTCTTTTGTTTCTTCTTCTTCTTCTCGTTCTTCTATAGTTCTTCTCTTTCTCAGTTCTACTTCTTCTTATAATTGTTCTTCTTTTTAATATGTTGATGCAGTCCACCATCTGGTGTATAATTGTCATTCTGGTTTGAAGCTAGGGCTAGTCATGCCTCGTACCTGTCATCCCTCCTTGCTGGCCTCGGTGTTTGCTCATCGACTGAACCTCATATAAACGTAGGGCTAAAATTAGGAAAGGTTAATACTCAAACATAAAGCTTACACTCATAGTTTGAGGATGGTGTGCAGAGAGAGAACTGTTAGGGGGTAACTTGTTTGCAGAGTAGAGCTCGCAATATTAACCAGGGAGTTGGAATGCAGTTCCTCTTCTAGCTGTCTCCCCTGCTACCTCCTCTTTCAGTGCTGTTTGCCGAACCGCCCTAGCCGATAAAACTTGATTAGGGACGAAGGATCTTATCTAAATTGTACATGGGTAAACTCTCATTCAGAGTCGGGATATAGTGGACTAATTAATGCAGGGTATAGCCGGTATATCACCATGGACCATGGTATAACTTGCTTACAGAGTATAAAGCTCGTAACGGTCCCCTATAGCGCTAGCTTCTTGTTCGCCCCATCCCCTCCCTTCAATGTTTACTATTCAGCCCCAAACAAAGGGGGCAATTTAATTTAGATTAACAATTAATGGGTAAAGATAACTTACAGTTATATGGACCTACTAAGTAGGTCCATGGGTATATATAGTTTTGGGTCAAGGGTCACATAGTCCAAAACATTTGATGCCTGATGTGCTAGCTTACTCCAGTTCTCCCAGTATGTTTATATGACTTTTCAGACTTAGGAAGTTCTAATGTACCAGGCACTTCGATGACCATGAATTGATAATGTGTATTAAAGATGGTATGTCATTATATGTATTAGCAGGGAGTTGGAATAGAAATGGATATTATGATATTGGGTTCTTGTATAGCGCTTATATCTGCATATGTGTCAGACTTGACACTTAAAGCGCTCCCGATTATTCCCCTGGCTTCAGCATGGCTGCCATTAAGGCGCTCTATAATATAGCATTTCAAGGAATTAATTCCTGTCATTTTTGCAAGTAAAATGATCATCATATTTATGATATGTGAAAATATGGTTTTGTATTGTTTTGATATTATTTATTCTATCGCCCATGTAGACAAACAATGCCTTTAAATTGTGTTGTTCTTTTCTTTATCTATTCAATCATTAATTCATTAGTTCATTTTGACATCGTGGTTTTATATCCATAATTATATTAAGCTGATTGGGGGTAATTATTTTATGTCAAATGCAAGAACTGAAAAGGGCTAACAATTTCGATTAAATTATGTAATAAAAATCAAATTGAAATTGGCATTAAGATAACCATGAAACCTGAATTTAGTGTCCCCCAAGTAATCAGTCATATAGATTAAAAAAAAAATAATGATAGCAATGCTAAAAGCAAAGGAAATCATTATAATCACACCAGGACGAACTCGACCTCCTCAAAAAGAACCTAAAGCAATACTCAATCTGCTTTCATTGAAACTTTGCTAAACATGATTAATGTTCTGCACAGAACTTCACTTCTCTTCATTGATGTATGCAGTGACGAGAAAATTCATGTAACTGTTCTAACATGTGAACTATCGCTCTCATCAATGTATGTATGCACTAGTTTAGCTATATCGGACAAACCTTTCACAAGTCTTAATGTTCAAGAGCAGATTTGCGGATCCCCAAAGCATGTGCATTATTCAAAGACAACGAAAATGGCAGAAACCTGTCATTAGAGATTCTATATTTTGTGGGGCAAGCTCCCTCTCCTCCCTCTTCCCCTCTCTCTCCCCCCCACCCCATCCGGCACTCCCCCAAAGAATAATAATTAACTAAAATAAATACATGTTCAATAACATTGTTATCTTCCTTTCTATTCTATCCGCAGACTAAACCTTTATTTAGGGCGGATGTGATTGCCTGGACGTTTGGTGTTATCTTCATCGTTCTCCTGCTCATAGCCGTGGTGTTTATCGGGGATGCCAAAGGATGGGACGCTGACTCAGGATTTACACACAACACCAGTGAGACCTCTGAGGAGCGTTTCCTCTCAGAACCATTCGTGGAGGAGCCCGGTGTCAAGGGCCGATGCGGTGTAGGAGCCACATCACGATGGTACTACTGGAAACTGAAGCCCGTCGAGGTCACGGCTCTCACCAGGATTGTACCTTGGCTTTGTTACACCTCACATCAACTGTTCGTCTGGTCCTGCATCTATTACGCTCAGAAGAAGAAGACGGTTTACCCCGATCCCAACGTCCGCGGTATTCTTCCAAGCTGAATGGCTTCAACTTGGTTGCCTTGATCGGAAACATGGTCTTTCATTTGATTCACCTCGGACAGACCCATTGGACTTACGATTCTCTGGCCCAGGACGTCTCAGGACCAAGCAACATCGGCTCTGCCATCGTGATTCTCATTTTCATCCTGATGTTGGAATACCGAAATCGCGGAATGGCTTTCGGATGGCCATCTCAGGATGACAAGGGTAAGATAAGCAATAAGATGAGACTTCCTTGGGGCCCGCAGGCGATGATCCGCAAGTACCATGGTTATGTCTTTGCTTGGGGTGCTGTCTTCACTTTCTGGCATCATCCTATGGAGAACACCATCGGCCATGTGATGGGTTTCGCACACACCTGGATGTTCTTACTGCAAGGTAGCCTGATGTTCACTCAGGTCCATCTCAACCGCTACTGGCGTCTCCTTCTAGAGGCTTGGGTAATCATCCATGGTACCGTGGTAGCTTGGCAGACAGGAAACTTCCTCCCTACCCTCTATCCCATGTTCATGTTTGGATTCCTCTGGTTGTTGGTCATGACGCAGCTCTTTGGTTTACCATTCTGGCAGCACATCCCCAAGTGGTGTCGCTTTGTTCCTTTCGCGATTTATCTCATCATCGGGATATGCATCTACGGGTTTGTCCTACCAGACGGCAACGGACGCTACTGGGTGCGCCTAAACGAACTGGTGCGGATTCCCGCCATCGAATACGTTGGGATTCTCTTCGCTTGGATGGTTATGTGGTTCTTCTTGTGGATCGAGAAAAAGATCAAAGGTGACAAGTACGATGAACCGTTCCAACCCCCAAGCACAGTCGTCGAGATCCTTTATATCTGTGGTGTTATCTTCACCTACGCGATCATGATGGCCGTTTCCGTGCTCGTTCAAGTTTTCGATTGGCAGGCCGGCATCATTACTCTCTTAGTGTTCTTTATGCTCTTCTTTTCGGTTGGAGTTGCAGTCACTTGTATGCTACTACGCCAGATTATCAGACCAATAAATGACGGAAAGGTTGTCGACGACAAATCTGCTGTAACCATGAAAGTCGAACCGGCATTTGTTAATGAAGCATTTAGCACTGATGCTGGCGATGACATTCTACCTGAAAAGCCACTCCCTAATGATATGAAGGTATGAGCTGTTTTACCCCTGTTAATCAATGATTATAATAATCATAATAATAATAATATTTATCCAGGGAAGCCTCATCAACTTCAATTAATGCTGTTCTAGCTTCCGGAAGGCCCTGCCTTTTTGTACATTTTTATGATCTCTCTCTCTCTCTCTCTTTCTCTCTCTCTCTCTCTCTCTCTCTATATATATATATATATACAGTGCGTCCCAGAAAAAAACGAAACCGAGAATTATCGATGTTCTATCATTACCAGGGGCGGATCTAGCTTTTTTGCTAAGGAGGGGGGTTGACCAAATGACGATGCAGAGCATCGTCCACGAGCCGCATAGCGGCGAGGCGATTTTTTTTTTTTTTTTTTTGGTGCTATTTTGAAACCCCGTAAGTGATGTTTTCCTGGCATCTACTAACAATGGAGACCATAAAAAGTAGTGCATGATAACGTCTTTTTAAATCAAGTAACAGTTAATACACAGTTATATCCAGAGTTATCATGTGTTTGGTTAAGTTACCAGAAGAGTTGAATATCTTCTCACAATATTTGCACTTGAAATGTTTCTCTCCAGTGTGCGTTATTTCTTCTTCTTTTTTGGCGGCCCAGGGGAACCCCTAACCCCCCGTAGATCCGCCACTGATAACTTACTAACAATTATAATTAATATATGACACATAATTGTAAAGCTTAGATCCCCCTCTTTCATTTGATGTAACTCATATGATGCATATTTCACGCATGAGTGATTAAAAACAATTTGAAGAAAGGGTATCCAAAAGTCATTTGGCGAAAGGTATCTGAATTTCAAAGAGAAAATCACATTTCTAGAAAGTTCATTTTCTGCCCTTTCATATGACACCTCAATCAGGAAAAATGGGCCAGAAATAATTAAGTTCTGTTTGTTTAAAGTAATGCTTGCATTTCCATAATTTCATTCAAAGAATTCTTTTTCACTGGCTGCCTGCCGTAGCAACAAACAGAGATGACAAAAGACTTAACTCCGTTTCGTTGACGATCAATACACATGTATTCAGATCTTCAAAAAATACTTTGTCACTCTGCTCTGTGAATTGAAATGTCTTGATTGAACAGTTAATAAACAACAATTATGACTTAATATGAATCGAGTAGTTATCTTTTTCTACCTTTTTTTGGTCTCAATTTGTTCAAGCTCTCTTTCTTAACTGCCAATATCTGAATTACTAGTACAGAATCAGTTCAGTTCGATTCAAAACCGGTATTCTTGAAAGTTTACTAAGCGAGTTGAGCGACTACATGAATTCAAGATGAGTTTCTTAAAACACGAAGATTTAAAAGTTCAAAAGATATACCTTTATTTTATCAACAATGTATTTCGGCATGGAAAAAATGTCCATGTGTAAATAAATCATGTAATGAGATCACTAATATTAGAATGCAGCTGTTATGGGGAAACACATATATAAAAGACAAACAATTATGTTTATGGTGGAAACATTGGCTAAAATCTGGAATATTATTTATTGGGGACATCACAGACGCCAAAGGGGATGTGGATATAAATCGGGCAAAAAAATTACTTTGTATTAAAAACAATTATTTATGTGAGGTTAAATTGCTTTGGAGTTGTATACCTCGTGACTGGAAAAGAAAATTAAAATGTGAAAGTGGCTTTTGTTCATATGAAAATACACGTCTTCATTATTTTGAATCGACACCAAAAGTATGTCACAATATATCAGTTACAAAAATAAAGATGTCACAAGTTATATATAAGGTATTAGTTGATAAAATTTTATAAATCCAAATGTTCAAATTTATTGGGAATATTTTTTGGAAAAAGTTATCCTGGACAAATATTTGAAAATTAATTTGACATACGTCAAAGAAATACGATTAAAACAGTTTAATTTCAAACTACTCTATAAGTTACTAGCATGTGAAGAATATCTATATCGTTTCAAAAATCTGATCATGATTATTGTTTGAAGTGCAAATGCACAGAAAATTATTATCATTTATTTTATGATTGTGTTTACTCAAAAATATTTTGGAACAAGGTCTTAATTTTCTCAGAAAAACAGAAGTATTGTTTGATAATGAACAAATTGATTACAGTGATATAATTGTAGGCAAGCAATGTGATTATATAAATTCAAAATATGTAGTTTTTAAAAACCTATTAATTAATTTAGCTTCTTATGTTTTATATACACAAAAAAGAAAACGTAATTTTATAAACATATTCGATATTATGGAGGGCAAATGTTGAAAAGTTTCACCTCTGGAAAAAAATGTTAACTATGTTAAAAAAAAGTATAATTATTTTTTGTGATATAAAATTCATGTGTTTTTCTTTGTAATCAATATAATTATGTCAGTATTAATTATTCAATTAATAAATGATGGAAAAAAAAGAAGAAAAAAAGAATTCATGGTGAGCGCCAACTTTTGAACTTCTGCACATGCAAATTAACTTCATTCTGGCAAGGAAAATCGGCTCTAACATAATAACGTGCAGAATCGGGCAGCAAAATCTGGTATCAACTTAAAGCTTAGACATCAGAGAAAATGTTGGTAATAAAATTACAGCGGAAATCCCTGGAAATCTAAACATTTCCTCTGGATCATAAAAAACATGGATAATTAGTCCATTTTTCAGTGAATTAATTACCCTATAATATATTATGAAGATTGTGTTTCTATCCATTTTAACCCATTCATGCAGTGAATTGAACTATCAGGAATATGTGAAAGCAATTTCATATAAATAACTTTAAAACTTCATGTTAAATTGAAAGATTTATAAAATAAGTCACTTTTGCACTAAAACTGTGAATATGTAGGATTTTGCTGTTCGAAGGAGTAAATTTATACCCTTATTGTGCATACCAGAATTAAATATTTTACTGAGGTAGTTTTCAATGTATTATCTGTCAACTAGGCAAGAAGAAAAAAAATAATAAAAAATCACCAAAAATGACTTTTGGCGCACTTTGGTTCCTGTCTGACCCACTGTGCGCCGCCGTCACAGTCGCCGTCACCGGAAAAGCGGCGCCTATGTCTCGCTTTTGCTATGCAGGGGAGACAAAAATTGTCTGATAAGATGTAACCTTATATTATGATGAATAGCACCAAAATAAGAAGCAAGAAAAAAGGGCAACTCAGCTTTCAATGTGCCAAAAGCAAACAAATTTTATTGAAACCAAAACACTTCAATAAGATCGCATATATGTACTAATTACAAATATAACAAATATTTGTTGATATACATATACACATTTTCTGATATAGGATCAATAATATATTACATTCTGAAATTTTGATGAATGAGAATTGAAAGGAATGTCAATTCTCAAAATAAGATATGTATAAAATATGACAGCTCTATATGTTTGTATTATTTAATGAACATTAGCAATAACATTAAAATAAAACAATATTGTCTCTATTTACAATAGTCAAGGACGGACTGTAATATGGACAGACTCACAGACATATACTTCATTTTTCAAATAATATAATGGGGTTGATTATGATAATCAATAACCAAAATACTAATCACACTATGTGCAAGAACTTATATACAGAGATTTACAGTAGGCTCTTTTAAAGGTAGTGTATCCCTTTTGCAGCCATCATCAAATTCTGTAGAATTGTGCAGGAATCATGAGTATGTCACGCATATCCTATCTGTGAAATTTAAATGTTTAATAGTTAGCAGTGACCTAGTTATGCAAGGGAAACCGTTTACTCTCTAGACTGTTGAGTGACTGGCCAACTTTTTAAATTTGTTAATAACATAGATAAAATTAGCTGTAAAGGGTACATTATCATTTATACACATCAATGACCTGCTTCTTATAATGACCGAAATTAAACTTATGGAGTCTTTACTCAGCACAAAACGTACGACTAAGCGGTACAAGGGTCTGAAAATCAGACTACCTTCTAGGCGTATTATTAGCAACGCATTTTGAAAATTCATAACGGTCTATATAATTCCACATAGAGGCAATTACCAGTTCTAATCTTTTAAAGGAGTTTTTAGTAGGTATTATCTCTTGTTTACCATAGAATTTACATAATTGTATATTTTCAGCCTGCAAAAGGGACAGACTACCTTTAAGGAAACTTTTTTTAAATTTTCCAGCTTTGTGGTAAAGAATAAACAACAGAATGATTTTAACAAATAGAAGTAAGGCTGGTATATAATCAAGTAATGTTCTGCTATACTTCGTGGAAAGCTGCAAATGAACTTAATCACTGTTGATTTTAGCAAAAGTATTTCTATTTCGGAATAAACATCTGTAACCAACTATCATTAGTCAAAATCCAGTTTAAAAATTTGAAAGGTTTTCTATACATATTGTTTTATTTGTCAGAAGAAATATTACCTCACATATTTCATTCCTAAAAAAAGTGAACAAACATTAGCGAAAAAAGTTACTTTCAAAGTCTAGAAGTTTGTGTGAAACAAGAACTTCATGTCACCAACAACCTATATGAACTTTATCTCATACTACTTGCGAACAACAGCACTACAGGTTTTCTAACAAATACCATTCACATATTTCATGAATATAATAGCAAATTTGTCAGATTTGTCACAATAATAAAATTGTCACAGTATTACCCCCACATAAAAGGTTGCAATGCGATCTTGTTTGAAATTCTGTCCAGTCTTCTTATTGGTATTGTGATGACTTCCCGTAAAAAAGCCTGCCATTCTGAAAGGCACTTGACGTGACTAACTGAAAACTTGGGAGAAAAAAAGCAATGTATATGACCCTTGAACTTTGACCCCCTTGAGATCTGGCCCTCTAAGTGCACCAGTGTAGAAAACATAGAATGAAAGGTAGAAAAGATCTAAAGGAAAGAAACGGTCGACTATATGACCCATGAACTTAGACCCCCTGTGAAATCAGGTTGTCAACTTGCAATAGGACAGAGACATACAAATGAAAATTGTGGAAATGTGAAGAAAAAAATAAAGAGGTCATCTGTCTGACCCTTGACACATGACCTCATGAGGATCTAGCGCTCGACTTGTACCAGTGCAGGGAAGGTACGCATACGGAGTCTCTCCACCTCCGCTCTGAGGACAGCAACCTCCTGGGCCTGTGCCTTGGCAAGGTCAACAAGCTTCCGTCTCTGGACAATGTCCTGCATCCGCTTGGCAGAACCTGTATCGCTTCTTGCTGCAGCTGTGAGAGGAAAGGTCGAAGAAAACAAGGGTAAAACTTATACATGTAATGTACAATATAGCTATCACATTTGTATAGTGCTAAATACATTACAATCATTATTACATCGGTCATAGGAATTAATTCCTATTCCACATATGATAGTGCACACTCTCCGCTCCCTGGAGAATATTCTGGCCAGGCACCATTTTACAAATGCACATGTGCCAACTCAACAACATAAACTTTTGCATCCTACCGGCTATAGCCATTTAACACCTGTTTGGAGAGACCCAATGGAGATCAAATGGCTAACTAATGATGATAGTAATCATAATGACAAATGAATATGATGATCATGATAAATCTTAGCATGCTATATTTTCTCACCGTTGACATTATTGATATGTTTTCTCTCGGAGACCATGACAGTCATTTCTTCTAGTTCTCTGTCCAGTGTGGAATTGTCAAGTTGTTTTTGACGGATGACATGCTTCAGTTTGGTGATGGCCTGTTTCCTCTCGCCCACAGTCTTTTCATGATGCTAGAAATGAAAGTAGATGATAAGATACCAGTTGGTTTCATCTGGTGACCCTGAACAGAGACTCAGACATGCTGGAAGCCCATATGTGCTGTACAATATAAAGCCTGAAAAGCCTGACATGGGGAGTGTCACGGCTTGAAATCAGGCTATGGCCTAAAAACTGGCATACTTGGATATAGTTTCCTCTAAAGTTTGAATTCAACTATCAGGGGTACAGGTCAATGGGGTTCTAAGACACACGCTCCAGTATCAGTTGCTCTGTAATAAATTTCCTACATTAATCTCATTTCTACAGTCAAACTTGGATCCAATAAGTCACCTAACGCTATCCTTGCCCTCAAAATTATCCCAATCGCAGGACTATGCCCAAAACAGTATTTCAGACAAAATAAAGCCTGGAGCAAATATCACCAAGGAAAATATGAGTCACCCTTAGAAGTTCAACAATGGTTATTTCTACATGAGCTTTTAGATCATGATTGTTATTGCAAACAGTATGTGATAAAGAAGGCAAGTTTGTAGATGGTGATATATTCAAATATATGCTGAGAATACATGGATGTGCTGGGGAAAACAACATTTTTTCTGCCTCATGACTAAAACCTTTCCACTTATCAGCATACTGTACTCATTGAAATAAGGCATGGAGAAGTCTTTGGCTGGAGCTATACTATACATTACACGTAGGTAACATTATAATGTGATATTGTATGATGATATATCAAGGGGAAAGACTAATTTAAAAAGCTAACCCGTTGACTACTAAACCTTTTAATTCCCATAGGCTTTATACAGTAACCACCCAGTTCTCATAGGTAACTGGTTAATAATCGAGTTGATCTGTATTTGACTTACTCCTCTTTGGTTTTCCAGTGTGTGTTCTAAGGTCTGGATCTGCTGTTGCTTCTTTCCTTCAAGATCCTCATTATGAAGAAACTAAAAACAAAATGACAGAAAATGCAAAATACATATCATCTTTTGAGAGCTCAGAAGGGAATTCAATAACATAAATTTAACACAGATTTAATGCCCTTCTGGCTCTCAACAGATAATAGGTTCAATACTGATATAATATATTTATTTAAGGGATGAAGCTATGGTCTTAAAAGTAACTTTAAATCCAACATAATCTGACCTTTCACTAACTTCAAATTGCATTACTGGGGATGTTATGATAGAGTAAATTGAGTAATCAATCACATTCATCATAAATTTGTTTTGTACATCAACATAAATGGACACACAATTTCTAAACCATATATATGTTTATCTGTTCATACATTTCTTGCCAATGTAATACATATTCTTATTAATGATACATTACCAATCATATACCATAAATCTATGAGAATAAAATAATCATTACCCCTTGCAGTTCTCTTGACACTTTTAACATCTGGATGAGTTTGGCTTTCTCCAGTAAATCTTCTATCTGCATTATCATCTTCTTATGCTCCCTGGGAAGAAAAAAATAAAATAGAAATAGGTTGCATAATTCATTTATCAGGTTTTGTGCAGCTACTATTAAATAGATATTGACTGGTTGAGTGTGTAATGAAACATTCTTTGGACCACCAAAGGGAGTTATATGTTCCCCAAGGGGTTATATTTTCATGAAGCGCACAGCGCTGAGGGAAAATATTATTACGAGGGTTAACTCCTGTGGGTCCAAAAATATTTATATTACACATCCTACCAGTTGATATCTGTTATATTAGACTGCCCTGATTATAGTTTGTTAAAGGTATAGACCAGTTCTGGTCATGCGATTGCATTTTGAAAGAACCGTTGAGGAATTAATCAGAAAAGGTTGATCATCTAGCATATAAGTATTGGTGTATACTGCAAGGTTCTGGAATCATCAAAATGATAAGAAATTTGGCCCAGTCTTGGTAAAGTTACAAGCACTGTACACAGAAAGATGTATATGGGACTATATACGCGATCGCGATATCTATCCAGACCGGATCGATATGATAATTTACCAAATATATCAATTAGTAGGCGGTTTCCCGGCAAAATTTGTATCATCACGTATTTAGTCAAAACATATTCTTTCACATGATTGGTAATAAGAGCTTCCATTTCATTTTTTGAGAGGGGGCGTTTCCAAAACTGGTCTATACCTTTAAACAAAATCAAGGATAATTGCGATCTATCTCATGCCTAGATTTTTTTCTTCTCTCGAGCCATCCAGCCTTCAGCGTCAAATGTGCGCAGCTAAGATAATGCAAACAATGGGTATGCGCTTGTGCACACAGGGTTGCTTGGATATGTTATGACAAAAAATATACTCATTTGACTTGGTGGTCAATATAACATCGAAAAATGACCAGGAGTGAAATATGGTAAATACGATCCTCGCAATCAATATCACATGACGATCTGTGACCAATCACAACTTTGTATCTGTAAGAGCTTTCTAATATATTAATATGTTCCACTGCGCTGTGGTGAAGAAGAAAAAAAACCTCTAGTTCTACTTTCCAGATTCACAACCAATAGGCAGTGTACCTAATTAGGCAGAAGGTAAAGTATCACAAACTAAAGCATATTTATATGAAAATCAATTATAAATTACTGAAACATAATTTGATAGGATACTAACCATTCTAAGATATGGATACCCTTTCTGAAGTCTTTACTTTCTTTCATTGCCGTGATCTTCAGCTCTCCAAGTTGCTGTTTACAAAAGAAAGAAATGATGTTACCTTGCAAGAAAATACCACCATGAACATAATAAACATCATGATCACCATTATAATCATCCTTCAATTCATCATCATCATCAGCATTTTCATCATCATCTACATCATCACCACCATTATTATCATCACCATCATCATCATCAACATCATCACCATTATCATCATCAACATCATCACCATTGTCATCATCATCACCATCGTCATCATCATCACCACCATTACCACCATCATCATCATTACCATCATCATCATTACCATCATCATCATCATCATCATCATCATCATCATCCTCATCACCATCCTCATCATCATCCTCATGATGATCATGATCGCCATTATCATCATCATCATCATCATCATCATCATCATCATCATAATCATCATCATCAAATTCCTCCTCCTCATCAACATATTCACTGAAAAGTGCATAAACCCATATTCATGTCACAATCACCCTGGTTAATGAATTGAGATATCATCATTACTAGATTGTAGTTTCCCATATTTTTCCCGACTCACCCTAATACTGGCATTAAGGTCTTCCACCACACTACGGTGAAGCAACACGCTGTCATCAAAGTCTGAGATGAAGTCATCCACATTGATCTCTACCTGACCTTGCTTCAGCACTAGCTGTACCTCCAGGTTACAGGTGAATCTCAGACGTTCCTCACGCAGCCTGGGGTCAAAGGTTACAACAACAAAGGTCGTGAATGATCCAATAGAGAGAGGTTTAGGGCAATGCAGTGTGACTGGCGTTAAATAAATTACATCCACTCACACCAGATATCGTACAGAGCACGTGTGATCCTATCATTTGAAAAGTTATTCAGTCTATATTTGTTTTCATGAGCAAACGACACCCTGTATTCTTCAACTCAATGAAATTACTCAATGATATCAATTAATCATGATCAATTTTGATGAATAATAAAACAAGAAATCGTTACATCTACATGTATTTTTGGCAACCAAGAAAGATTTCCCTTTTGCATGCTCTTTTCTGTCTTCTCAATACATTATACAGTCAAACCTGTCTTAGCAGCCAACCCTCTATAAAGGCCACCTGCCTATAGTGGTAACCTAATATATTGTCTCCCTCTAGAGTTGTAGAACCTGTCTAGAAAGGCCACCTGTCTACAGTGACCAATTTTCCTGTTTCCTTTGGGTATGCTTAATAGACAGGTTCAACTGTATTATAATCTGTAAAATCTGTCCGAAGCCTGGTTCCAAAGAGACAGTACATTTCCAGTTATTAAAACTTTGATATCCATCAAGATCCTAAGCCCTACAACAAATGACCCATGTTATCTACCATTCTGATCCTACCTATTGAGAGATTCAAGCAGATCATCAATATCACCCCGTAGTCTTTCATCTTCTTCCTGACGTCGTTGTAAGTAGCCATTCATGTCAGCTAGAGTCAGAGCATGGGCCTTCACCTGAGGACCAACCAAAATAAAGTCAGCACTAAAATAAAACTCATACACCAAAGTAAAACACTAATGGTTAAAATTCTTTGAAAGGGTGCACCTTCATGATCTATTTCTGCGACATGATTTCTTTTCATAATCACAACATTCATTGTTGCAAGTCATCTAGAACCTAAAGCATCCAATAACTTGATGCTGTGGCATTCGTTCATCTCAATTCAACTGGCAGTTCAATATTTACATTAAGTCAAATTATTAGAGAAGTGTGGATTCCCCCCTCATTCTCCTCCTGGGAATTCCAATTAAAAAACACCTGTTAATAATTCTAGAGTCAGTCAATGAGGATAGGAATAATTTTTCAAACATTAATCTTTTTCTGTCAAGGGGAAATGAAGGGGGTAGTGAGGCCTCTCTGCCCCCCTCTCATCTGAATATAGTTATGTAAAATACTTGTACGTGAGAGCGAGCTTACCTCCTGCTCACCGATGACCTTTGCCGTGCGGAGGTCACACATGTGCTTCCAGGTGTGAGGTTCAATGCCCTCTGGCATATGACTCTCATCATTGAAATCCTCCAGAGCCCTCACCATGGACGCTGTGGTGTTAGGCTGACGAGCAGATAGAGGGCGCTCCGTAAGGATTGGCCGCAGCCTGGACAGGCGTTTCAGTGGTTGGGGAGCCTTTTCGTGCATGCTTCTGACCTCTGTAGAAATGAAACAGGAGTGGGAAGGACCAATTAGCATTCAGTCCTAATATAGATTAAGATACATATACATGCTAAATGTATCTGCACGTTTACATAATAATATGTCCATTTATATAGCACAGCTACTTTATGAATATATACTCTACTGTGTTTGACTTTCATATGCTTCGAAAATCCTTTCTGAGGAATTCAGAAAGATTTTGATTCATCAATTCAGCATAGCAGATACTTTGTGTAATTGATAAATAATTCAAAATCAGTATTCATTCTGTATGGATTACCTCGGTCTACGCCTGTAAAGCTTGAAGAGCTGATCAACAAGCACCGGATGGACATCATGGAACTCCTTTCGGAAGTTCTTCTCCATGACCTTATCTTCAGCGACCCTGATGTCGTAGGTATCACGGTATTGCTCAACCTGCTTCTTGGCTTGTGCCATGGATGTCACACTCGATGCCTATCACAAACAACAAGAAATAAAACAATTTAAATTATGTGTCTAGTAACCATTATCTTGTCTTTGATAATTTATATTGGTAATGACAATAATAATTTGTATAAGATATATCCCTCCAGGCGTGGGAAGCTCAATGCATCTACAAAGTAATATTATGACCATGGCTTTTACCCAGCTGCCCTAACAGGCTAAAAGCATTTGAGTAATAACTTCCTACCAGGTACCCATTCACTACACCTGGGTGATGAGTGGCAAATGCAGATTAATTAAAGCCTGATCCGCAGCACATGCTGCTGATTGGGCAATAAAATAGTCTACAGATATAAAGTATCACAAACATTCCATAACGAGTTTTGTCTTTGGAATATTCCTAAACAATAAGTAATTCTATAAATGCCTGGCCTTGATCTCTACTCCATACTGACCTTGAGTGCCCTCTTAGCATTGAGAAGTCTTGTTAACTCTTCCTCTCTTGCATCAAGCTCATCCTCTACCATCAACACTCGACTCAGACGAAGGATCTTCAGTTCCTCCTAAACAGGATAAGCACAAAGATGGAAATCGTTGCACCTCAAGGATTAAAAAGGTAGTATCATTCAGGAATGATTTAAAATCTGTTGAGAGCCAGAAGGGCATTGACTCTAATCATTTTACACAGAGTTAATGCCTTTCTGACTCTATTAAAGTAAACACTACATCTATCTCCAACAGTCCTACAAGTACTTACAAAATAAATGAATACAATGGGTGGTATTCTCATAAGTTAAGCCAGGACTAAGTCCAGACTAAACAAGAATTTTAGTTCACACTTCTATGGAATGCTAGGTTTCATCTTCCTCCTTCAATATTCATGACAAAGATAATCTACGAAAGACTTTATTGAAATTCAGTTCATACTCATATTATCTTTTTCTTCCCATTTCATTGCAAAATTAATTTTTTGGACACTTTTCATTGCAGGATTTAAATAATCTGTACAGGGTAAATGAGTTGGCAACAGGCACTCCATAAAAGTGTGGACTAAGTACGCGCTATCAGAATACCTCCCAATGAATTTAATCATGAAAGAAAGGCACATGACACATTTCAAAGGAGTTGTAATCCACCTATGAATTTATAGTTAACAACTGAATTATTCACACCCTTGATGTTTTTTTGTGTTTTTCGTAACTCAAGAATGAAAGGTGAACTGGTTGAACTAGAGCCTTTCTTGATTAGTTTTAGATCTAAGCAAGAATATGTTCCAAGCCAAGTCAATGCACTTGTGCCCTTTGGTAATCCTCATTATCAAGTCCCTCAAAGAGGACTCAAAGACGTAGGTCCACTGGTTCCTTACTTATAAGCGTTTACATGCTTTCTTAGCAGTCAAGTACAACAATCATCAAACAATCAAACATCAATTATCTATAAAAAACTAAACTGATCAAAAGGCATTTCATTCATTATGTAAAAATTGGATGATAACAAAGGTAGTATTAAAATGCAGAATACAAGTCACCATTCACCATTTATAAAAATCATTTGTTAATTAGGTGACAAACCTGAAATATAGCCAGCTCCGTCTTGACCTTCTTAGCAAAGAGAGTCATGAGCTTCTCATCAAAGTTAGCTGTGGTGTCTGCAATGATGGTCTGAAGTTTCTTCAGCTCAGCCTCAAGGGTCTGAAGAAAATAGTAGATTGAGATGTAAATAATTAAATCTCTATCTCATTGGAAAATCATCAAAGGTGTCAAAGTATCATAAGATGTTGTATGAATTTGTGGGAGATAAAATGATATCAATGCATAAATTGCAAGCATATCTGATTATAGTTTTTCATTCCTGACACCAATCAGCTATAAGCAATCTCTAATTAATTTGTCAAAATTCACCTGGCAGATATCACACATTTAGAGATGATTTTGACAAATCCTGTTTGAATGAATACTTTTATAAATTTATGTTATATATTTTATAAATTTATGGACTTATGCTACATGTGCTTTAGCTGAAATCCATCAAACCACAAATCATCTATCTATCATGTATATTTCATGTCAAATCACCTCTTAAAAATAATGTAATAACCCCTGATCATCATTCGACAAAGGTATTTGAACAGAAAGCTGCATTTCCTCACTAATCAACCTGTAGTCTCATTTAATATTGTAAAGGTTCGGTGAAACCTGTCTATAAAGACCACCCAAGGGAGACAAGAAAAGTGGCCTTTATAGGCAGGTGGTCTTTATGTACAGGTTCCTTTAGTACATGTTTTAATGAGAAACCATCTCCAAGGGAAACAAAAAATGTGGTCTTTGTAGACAGGTGGTCTTTCTATACAGGTGGTCACTAAAGCAGATTTGACTGTATAATGCAATGAGAGCCAGAAGGGCATTAACCCTGTGTTATGTGATATGAGTTAATGTCCATCTGGCTATGAGCTGACTATTCGCTGAGTGAGACTCTCATCCATCACAAACCTTCTTGTATTTCTCCCTCTCTTCACTGAGCTCCTTGACTCTCTTCTCAAACTCCACAGCTATCTTCTTCTCCTCATCACTCCATTCATCAGACCCCTTCACTGTCATGAAGATAGGTATTGGAATATCCTGCACAGAAGAACAAAACAAGAAAAAAATTACTAACTGAGATTTTATTCCATATAATTACATTCTTAACCTCCAAAAAGGAGGCGTTGTGGCGTGCGCCTGTAATCCAGCTAACAGTGGAAGTTACAAACTGATTCTGCCGGTTCGAAACTGAGTCACGTCTTTCGGATGGTGACGTTAAAGGTCGGTCCCCAGACGTAAATAATCATATCTGATTGATACACGTCTGTAAAAACCAAATCACACACACGCTTTTCCATAAAAAATTATTTAAACAAAAGCATATAGCTCTCAAATAATTTAGAGTTGCCAAACTCCATCATCATCAATTACATATGATTCTACATCATTTACTGTATGTAATAGCAGTTTTATTCAATACAGTTTCTTAAAGATTTGGGAATTGGTAAGTTGGGGGCAACTTTATATTTGGAATAGCACAAAGAGCACAAAGAGCATTTCTTTTTCCAAATCATAACTTTAAAAATTGTGCTAAAATATTTGACATTCTTAAGAGAAAATGAAAGATTTTTTAAATTTGTTTTACTTATTTGTGAGTGCTTGTATGAATACATATCATAAAATGAAAGAAAAAAATTGAAATATTGATGTAATGATAGCAATGATAATGATGATGATGATGATGATGATGATGATGATGATGATGATGATGATTATGATAAATTTACTGACCTTTTTCAGTTCATCCTCTTTCTTGATCTCCAACACACCACCCATCATCATATCCAGAGCTCTCTCCCTTGCATTATCTCCCTTGGCAGCCAACTTCTTTTCTTCTTCCAGCTTAGCTTCTTCTTCCATCTTAGCTTTCTGATCAGCACTCACAAACTTCTCCCCAGCAACCTATAAGATGACAAAACAACAACATAGAATATATTAAGAATTAGAGGTGTCATGGTCTATTGGATAAGTCACCTGACTGTGGATCACATGGTTTGAGTCTAGCCACGGCACTAATATCTTTTGGCAAATCATTAATCTACATTTGACAAACTCGACCCAGGTGAGGAATATGGGTACCTGGCAGGAATTAATTCCTTGAAATGCTAGAGCACCATGTCGAACTCGCCAGGAGTTCCAAGTCTGACAGACATGAGTGCTATACAAGAACCAACTATTGTTATCTATTATTACAAAGCTTTTACACTGTAAAAGTACGAGGATCCTACAGTATTGGAAGTAAAGCAGATTTTTGAAGAAAAGTGCTTAAAAATTATTCTGAATAATCCATAGTATATGTTAGCTGAAAATCCTCAAGTATTACTAGGTGGTTCAGACCACTAAAATGCTTTGATAATTCTAGATATTTTCCTGAGAACAATGTAAAATGAATAGGCCCCAAGTGGTTTTGAAGCCCTACAGATCAACTGTCCTTTTTATTATTTTATTTATTGCTCATTTTTTATTTAATTCTAACCAAAAGGTTTATTGATAGGCTTCTGTGAAAATGATGACTTCATGATGTAAAGACACGACTACCTATCAAAGATTAAACTTGGACTGAGTAATAAGCTCAATGTGTTATACCTAGGTCATATTTTACAAAGATCCCTGGTTCAAATCAACACGGAGATCTGATCTATTGAATGGAAGGTTTTTCATTTGTTTGTTTGTTAAAGTTTATTTTTGTTAACTGACATATTAACGGGATATGTAAAGTGCTTTAAAAGAAATACTAAATATTAATTGTTTCAACAAGAATAATATCTACCCAAAACAAATTCTCCCAGCCCTCACCCCCCCCCCCTCAAAAAAAAAGTATGTATGTCTAACTGATCCTCATGGATCTAATTTAAGACATGTACCTCTGAATCTTCTACAGTGAGTAGTTTCTCAGGTTTCTCATCAGCATCCATGACAGGCTGCCAGATCTTCTCATTACTGGTTAGATCAGATAGAATCTTGGTGATCCGGACATTCTTCTCCTCAATGCGGGCAATCTCCTGCTCTCGCTGCTTGTAAACCTCATCAAAGATCTTGTTGTAGGTCTGCTTGATGCGATAGATTGCATCCTGTAAGCATGATATGGAAGTGGGAAGGAAGAATTGGATTAAAATACAGGTCTGAAACCAACTAGTCAATAAACACCTCTTGTGTGCATCGACGACACAAGGATTGTTTAGATATGCCGAGGTAAATAGTGGCAGCTTTTGTTTAAACTTGTAAATGAATGGCAACAAAGGTCTTACACATAATTCACTTGGCCCTGTGTAATAAGACAAAGATATGTGAAACCTTTTGCACTATCAATTTCATTATAAAACAAAACATGATTTACAGCGGCATAGCTGAACAACTTCCAGAAAAATAGAGTGCAAGGGACAATAAGGAGAGACCCCCAGGGTCACAGTGATTCTGCTTGCTTTTCCCCTCCCAGGCACAGGTGAAAAGATATACTTAATAAGAATAATAAAAGATAATTATAGAGAGAAAGAAATAAGACAGAGAGAGAAACAGGTAGAGGAACAAGTATTTATAAAGAGGGGAGGGAGAGATGGAGAGACAAACAGATGGGGGTTTTACCTCAAGAAGCACAATTTGGTTGTTTTTCTGCTGCCTGGTATGTAGCTCAAACTGACTATAGAAGAGATCATTGGCTCCACCATACTGAGCTCCCAAGGAACCGGTAATAGCTGCTGGATCTCCTGCAGATTCTCCTTCTTCAGACTCCTCGTCTCCTTCCTCATTCTCACGGACTGAAGGAGTAACAAAACACATCTACAATCAGCCAGGCATGTATGAATAGATTTAGTTCTCAGAAGGCTGGAAATCTTACAGCTGTATTCTTTATGCCTGTATGCTTAACCTTAAAGCCCCACTGCACTATTTATCGCTACTTGCGCCCTCTATACAATGCCTAAGCGGTACCCGTTGATCCCCCATGATGCCTTTTTTCTTATGTTAATTGAGAGCTGATAATCCCTCCATGCTAAACTAGTGCAGAGGGACTTTAAAGCATACATTATGTAAAAAGGTCATGAAACTAATTATATGCTTCATTTTTATACATTCCTTACTTGATATCTATTCACAGATTAATAATTGCTCTGCGTTCTCAGTGCTTTTCTATTTTCACGTTGTTTGTGTCTGTGCATTAATTAAGCAGGCAAACATTATCTCAAGAAAATATAAGCATTGGCTTGAAATGAATTGAATCTAACCCATGAAGAAAAACCCTTCCCTTGATTGCTACAATTATGAAGGTTTCGTGGAAATTGTAATCTAACAGTATTTAACCAGTGATTCTGCCAGTCCAATGATAACATAGTTAACGAGAATTCCTATTTACACATCATGCAAAATAAATCATGCTAACAAGTCATTAACATAAATATCACAAGTGAACGACTGCACACACTTACCGCACTCTGAGCACCAAGCTCAATGATCTCCTTCCTTGCCTGTGTGTATAGAGAAAGGGATGAAGACAAAATATTGTTATTACATATACAGTCTACACTGTAAGCAGTGGAACAGATACTCTAAAATGTTCTGTAAAGCAAGAAATTGTCATAAAATTTTGCAAGAGGTTGCATTTGTGTAAAGTAATATTTCCTCCTTTTCATTTAATGTTTAAGTTCAGGAAATACATGATGAATATTGTTCCACTCTGTGTTATTCATATCACACCATAATACATTACATTTTTTTCCGTTATATAGGAATTAATCTGTAGAAATCTGTAAGCATGTAATTGTGTGTTTCAGCTGCATTTTTAGAGAGACTTCCAAGTCTATTTTGCGCTTTAAAAGTTCATCTTTATTATTATTATTATCTACAAAATTTTCATGTCAAAAAAGTAATAGAAATGCAACAGACACCATACAAACTTTTAGCAATTCCTCCCTTTCTCGTTCCATCATGATCACTGTATTTATCTTCTCCTTGTAGAACTTAATTCTCCCCCCCCCCTACTCTCTCTCTCTTTCTCTCTCTCTCTCTCTCTCTCTCTCTCTCTTTGCCTCTATGGCTTTTCTTCTCATTTGATTTCATATGATCTAAAATTATCCAATCAAATTCAACCGCACAGACAGGGTTAAAAATCAAACAGACTTACAGCCATCTCAGCAACCTCAATGCGCCTCACATTGGTGACGAATTCTAAATCCTCTTTCTCCTTCTTGCTTCTCTCTCTCATCGGGTAGTTGCTCACCTCCAGAGGGAAGTGGAACGCCTGCAACGTGAACAGTTTGAACAACAATGAAGATGAATGAGAACAAGAACAGAACTTTTTCTGAGCAGTCATATGTCTTGACCTACCAGGTACCTTAATTAAGCTCTCCATTTCTCTGGGGACATTTTGAAGGTAAGATAAGCCCTTCTCGATTCAAGAAACTTGCTCAGTCTATTAAATAAAATATGTTTACAGAAACAATAGTAACGAGTATATTTATCAGAATATATCATGCACTGAAAGACATGAAATGGTGAGCTTGTGATTTTGGAGTTACATATCGTCCGTTTGGAGCAGGAAGGGCGTTAAGTTGTACCACTTTACACAGAGTTAACGCCCTTCTGGCTCCAAATAGACGAGGTTGTGATTTTGGAGTTACATATCGTCCGTTTGGAGCAGGAAGGGCGTTTAGTTGTACCACTTTACACAGAGATAACGCCCTTCTGGCTCCAAATAGACGATATGAATTATGGATTATGAAATTAAAGTATATGATGCGAGAACCAAACAAGTTGTCCCAATTACGTGTTCCCTTTATTGAGAATCCCTGTAACTATAGCTTCATACCTTGATGCTGCGTCCTTTGTTGATCATAGAATCCCAGCATTCATTCTTAATGGTCTCTCTCATGTACATCTTAGCTAGGTCCTCAAGCTCCATCTCTTCACGGATCTGTTAAGACAAACAAAATATTTACCAGTGATGTTGACAGTTGTCATGATTTAACCCTTTAGATACTGCCATTGCAATCCCTGCCACAGTAATTATTTATATCCTTAAGCAAAGCACTTTATTTACATTGCTTCTCTCTATCAATGTGTATAAGTGGGTACCAGTATAATGTGGGGGTTTGTAATTGACTAGCATGAGTGCACCTTTACATGGCCACTGGTTAGAATGCTCGCTCCGTAGGGGTGGAGATGGTGCACAATGTGTGCAGATAAGCAAGTGAATCCAATGGCGGGGTGATAATAACTAGAAAAGTCAACGCAAAGTGTAGCATCCCCTCGCAGGGTACAAATGGCCTATATACGTCAGAACAAGTTACCTCAATTAGACTATACTATTATATTACTAGGCAAGGATGTTAACCACATTTTCACATATATAATTAGGTATTTTTGCATATTTAATGAGCTATGACCTTTCACCTTTGACCTACATACTCCGAAATCGAACTTAGGCTGTGTTTTGATACCATGTACCTTCATATCAAATTTCATTAAAATCTGTCAAACATTAGTAAAGTTATCGATCGGAAACCAGATTCGCATATTTAATGAGCTATGACCTTTGACCTACATACTGAAATTGAACTTAGGCTGTGTTTTGATACCATGTACCTTCATATCAAATTTGATTAAAATCTGTCAAACATTACTAAAGTTATCGATCGGAAACCAGATTCGCATATTTAATGAGCTATGACCTTTGCCCTACATACTCGGAAATTGAACTTAGGCTGTGTTTTGATACCATGTACCTTTATATCAAATTTGATTAAAATCCGTCAAACATTACTAAAGTTATCGATCGGAAACCAGATTTGCATATTTAATGAGCTATGACCTTTGACCTACATACTCCGAAAATTCTTAGGCTGTGTTTTGATACCATGTACCTTCATATCAAATTTGATTAAAATCTGTCAAACATTACTAAAGTTATCGATCGGAAACCAGATTCGCATATTTAATGAGCTATGACCTTTGCCCTACATACTCGAAAATTGAACTAAGGCTGTGTTTTGATACCATGTACCTTCATATCAAATTTGATTAAAATCCGTCAAACATTACTAAAGTTATCGATCGGAAACCAGATTCGCATATTTCATGAGCTATGACCTTTGACCTTTGACCTACATACTCCGAAATCGAACTTAGCCTGTATTTTGATACCATGAACCTTCATTTCAAACTTCATTAAAATCCATCAAACATTACTGAAGTTATTGATCGGAAACCAAATTTGTTACGAACGGATGCACGGACGCACGGAAGGAAGGAAGGAAGGAAGGAAGGACGGACAGCGGCGTTTCTATATCACCTCCGACTTTGTCGGCGAGGGGATAATAATCCAAACTGCTATGCAATATATATCTATTATTGGTAGTATTTTATGTAATAAAGTCAAACAGAGAAATGTTTATAGGAAAGCATATCATATTGAATGGATGAAAGAAGAGAGTCCTGTTAAAAAAGTTGATTGTCCAGATGGCACTTATCTACTGTATCATTATTACCTTGGTACCACATCTAAGCTTACCTGTTGTACTTTGGCCTCTCCCTCAGCCTGTAATCTATGCTGTTCTTCAGTGTCCAGATTAAACTCATCTTGACCTAACATCTCAATGTCAGGTAGTATTTCATTCACTTTCATCATGTCTTGGATCTGTGAAACAAATAGCATACATCTTCAAAAGCACATTCTACAAAAACACTTCGAAACATCTTTCTTATTTATTGTCATAGTATATACTTAGAAATCTTTATCTTATGTAATACCTTGTCAGTTTGGATCCTAAAATAAATTTTGCATAGACTTCAGGTATACTATAAATTCCTTTCAAAGCGATAATACATGATAAGCACGACACGACAAGTAATTTTCTATGGCATCTTACAAAATTTCCTGTTCCTAGTATACATCATGTACATGCATGTACCAATAGTTCATTCTAGTAGCGGTGATATTTAACCCAAGAAGAGAACCTATAACTAAAACCTACCGTCCTACGAAGATCTCTGATCTCTTCTCTCAAATCTTTCTTGACAGTAGCGTACTGTTTGTCCTCGTCATGCAGAGCCTACAAGATTATTATAAAGAAATGTATTAGTATTATAACCATTATCACCATAACATCACCACCACCAATTACCCTAGGTCACCGCGCCATAATCATCATAAACATGAATCTATCATCACCACAACTATGCCATTAATATCAACATCATCATCAAGACAATCATCAGTACTATCATCATCATCATTACCATCAACAACATCATCATCATCATCATCATCACCATCAACAACATCATCATGACAATCATCATTATCACCATCACCATCATCACTTATATCACAATCAGCATCATCATCACTATCATAAACACTGCCACCACTATTTCCACCATCATCATCATCATCATCACCATCATTCTATCACCACCAACATCATAATCACTATTACCATCATAACAAAATCTATCATCGATTTCACCCAAACCATTACCATCATCAGCACCTTTATTTCCCCAGTAATGTTACCATTTCCATGGTAACATTACTTTGGCCAAAAAAGAGCAACCTTCCTTCCATACCTACCTCCAATTCTTTGACATCCATCCAGGCTGGATCACCAAACAAGGTTGGGGTTGGAGTCATGTAGATCTGATCAGATTCAATTGCCTTCTCAATCGTCATACTCTACAAATGATTAAAAAAGAACGGGCTTTAAAATAAAACCAGCAACAACTCTGAAAATGAAATAATGTATCAACATTCAAAGCACTGACTGTAAGTGCAATGTCACATACATTGTAATTTTGTACACTGACAGTGTCTACAAAATTGCTGTCTAATGTCACATACAAATTGCCATATTTGGGAGGTAACATATGTCTGGAATATCTAACTGTGATGAAACATCCAAAGGTGCTTCTTATATTTCCTTTGGAGACTGACGCATCGACAATCCCAAAACACCTATAGCTCTGACTTCACACAACAAAATTTCTATTTCAATATCACTGCAAAACTATTTATTATCCACTGCAGAACATAATATAAAATTCTATTCCTAACCCCAAGCTTATAATGAAAGTGTCTTATTAAAGCTAAGTCAATTCTATTCCTAACCCCAAGCTTATAATGAAAGTGTCTTATTAAAGCTAAGTCAGAGTCTCTTAACAGAGATATTTGCTTCAGGATATTTCCATTAATCAAAACTTTATTGGCATAAATATATATATCTACATGTATATCAGATTGATGGCTTACTAATACAAGACATATTCTATGCATGCAATGTGTCCTATACGACATATGACATTTATCCATTTATTTCATCTAAGAATGAAAATCTCTTGATACATGTATGTATGATCATTGGCTCATGGTTCTTTCTGGTATTGAATGATCATAATAAGATAACTTACATTTTTGGATAAGTAAATGGAAAAAAGATACACAATCGTATAGGACTCATTGCAGGGAATCGCCCATTAGTCGTTTGCACAAAATACCCACCATACCTACCTCATTCGATGTACTGATGAGCTCATGAGATGCGGTCCTGGAACCCACCAGAGAATGATTGGACCAGTCTCTCATGGACTGAAGAACCTCATCCTCTCGTTTGCGAACAGCCTGGAGCATCGACTTGTGGGAACGTGCTGCCTCAATGGCAGAGTTTGCCTTGGTCTTACCCATGGAGTTGAAGCTAGAGAGAATCACAAATATGATATTAACAGTGATGAAACATATCTGTCTGTTTAGAGTCAGAAGGGCATTAACGCTGTGTTTAGTTAAAGTATATGGGTGAACAACCTTCTGCCTCCAAATGATATCATACTAACAATACTGATTAATGCTTATCACTTGACGGATGGTTTGCATTAATAAAGATGGAGGAATAGTTGATTTGGCTAAAGAGAGACAGAAATGAAGAATGTTATCAAGAAACAGAAAATCTCACTCTCTTTTTTTTTATTGGGGGGGGGGGTGATATTCCCAATATTTATTTAGAATTTAAGTATGATATGCATACAGATTTGTTAACTATACAATTATTGATCAAGAATGAAATAAAAGAGTTCATTTGTTACTTTTAAATACACAAAATGTAAAGAAAATCCATCAAATATTGATCTCAATGAAAGGTAAGTCGAGACCTTCAATCTTATAACTTTATAAATTTATGACCAACTTTATAAATCTATTCGGTTTAGTCCACTCATACAAACTAACAGCAATGAAATCACATATGAATATGAATACAAACACATTGCATTAATTTCTGGAATAGAGATTTTTTTACTATACTTTAACAATGAAGCATTCGTGTAAGTTATTTAAAGCATACCCAAACCCTAACAGCATCAAACACTGGACATATTATGAGGACTTGTCAATTCGTACATGGAAACAAACAACGACTACGTACTGAGCAGACTGTCAAGTCAAATCAAACACTGACCGTTTAATTGGTAGAGGACATTTGACACAACTACAATATCAACAATAATATCAGCAACCAAAAGTACTTCAAATTTCAAGGGAGGACACTGAATAATATCATTTCATATATATCAATATTTTCAGCAAATAAATAATAATGTTCCCGCCACCAAAACCAACACCAATCATGACGATACTACATGTGTACACCATCTCCATTTCCAATGGAACACACCATGTACCTATTCAAACTATTCCAAGATGCAAGATGAAGAAACAAAAGAGCATGAAAGATAAAGAAATATATAAGAATCTTCATATTCTTCGTTTTGGAGAGAAAATCTTGTACAACTATGGGTCTTTACATAATTGATTTGAAGAACTTTGTGGCTATATGATTTGGATGAAAAGGCTCATGATGAAATCAAATGTCATTGCAATTGCTGGTTCTCTAATCAAGAATAATATTGGAGGTACTGACTATCATATTGTTTCAATAAAAATCATTATCAATAAGCAATTGGAAATGACAGTATTATCCATACACATAGATGTATATGGATAGAATGAGACAGACAGAAGATAAATTAAAGGTATCATTAAACCTTTCTGATGAAAGAAACAGATGAAAGTGATTGAATAGTGCATTGATCTACCTGAAACTGCTTGATAAAAGCATATTAGAAAGCTTTATTAAAAAGAAAAAGTTGTTGTTTCATGCCTGTTGTCTCCTTTATAATTCTGTGTTCTTTTAGTGTGTATCGTGAATGCATTTGATGGAATATGCTTAAGTTACATCTGCATTTATATTTTTTAAGACAAATGTTTCACTCATTTTTTGATTCCATTTGTTATCTTGATGTCCAAACACTACTAATGCAGAGATGCCAACCTCTTGACACAAAAAAACAGACTGAATATCCTTTTTAAAAAATCTTTAAAAAATCAAATTTTCACGAAAACTCGACACTACCACTGGCCCATTGGCCCGGGTCAGAAAAATGTTTTACGGGTAAGAACGGGCAAGTAAAATGTTTGCTCTTTCATTAGCATTTAAAGAGAAAATTGTAAAGCTTTTGTAAAGTTTTTGTCGGGGTTGCGAGGGTTTACTTGTACATGTTTCTATGTGATTCCACGGTTTATATCGGTTTTTTTGTAAAGTCGTATTTTCAAGAGGCAATATCATATTATCGTATTTCACTTTTTTTATCGTACTGGTTGACATCTCTGCTGATGGATAATTCATAATCTTACTTTTAGTTTGAACAGTATCGTTAAGAAGCAAGACACTTACTTCCATGCATAGCATGTCATGGTACCATCCTGAGCACCTGTGGTTACTATTTGAGTGGCATCTTGGGTCAAGCACATCCTATAAATGCCACCAGTCTGGAAGCTATGGCAGTGCATATTGAACGGGCTCTCCATCGCGTCTGTGCTTCGGATGGTCATCTTACCATCGGGGGAGGCAGACAGGAGCCAGCGTTTGTGATAGGAGAGGAGTAGGGTGCCCCCAGCCAGGTCATGGACTGGGTAATCTGCTTCGGACTGTAGCTGACAGGCTTGCACATTGTTCTACAAGGAGAAGATAAATAAATACATCATTAACAATACAGTCATACAGTGATCATGATGGAATGAGAAAGAGATGAATGCATACATGGAGAGACAGAGCGAGAGAGACAGAGAGACAGAGCAAGAGAGAGAGAGAGACAGAGCGAGAGAGAGCAAGAGAGAGAGAGCAAGAGAGAGAGAGAGAGAGAGAGATATACAGACAGACAGAGACAGACAGTAATCGTTTCTTAATTGCCACTCAGAATCAGCATTTCTATATGTACATATCGAACCCCACTATACGAACGTGTTTTGCGGGATGTCGCATTTATCGACTCTTCACGATTCGGCCTCGTCTCTGCGCAGCTGCTTTGCGCCGTTTGACCCGGGAAGCAGATTAGCCTGGGAAGGTCCGATTTATATGTGTGGTTCAAAACAGCTTTGCGATTATCATCTCTCAGAAACGTGATTCTGGCTCTATGTCACATTCAAAACGCACTTTTTTTCGGTGCTTAATATACCCATATCTAAAGATGTTTGAAAAAGGCTTTGCGTTTATCACCTTAAAAATTTGCCTGAAAGACGTTTGAAAACGCTGATTCTAGGCAAAAAATTGCACGATAAACGCACCCAGTGACACACACATAGAAAAGGGCAAAGATGCAAAGAAACTGAGCTAATCAAATAAGAAAGAAGAAACAGAAAAAGAGAGCATAAGAGAGATAAAGAGATACAGAGAGGAAAGAGACAAAGAGATGGAGAGAGAAAGAGAGAGAGAAAGAAAGAAAGAAAGAAAGAGAACAATTAAGACAAAAAAAGAGAGAAAGAAAAAGAGAGCAAGATGGCATGACACTGTACAATTATTGACCAAAAGAAAAAAAACCCTTTGGCAAAAAAATATTTGTTTAAATGCTTCTACATGCAGTACCGGTATTTCCTATGGCAGCTGGCTAAAGCAAGAACAAAATTGATCATCTGTTAGTGCATGCCTTGAGTATCCCTCAGAATGTATATGTGCTTGTTTTATAGCTGTTATTATCATAAAGTAAGAAAGGAGAGTGGAATCTATACCTGCTTTGGAGGGTCTTTGGGTAGAATCATCTTCTGGATCTGTTTTTTGATAGACAGGGTGTAGACTTCTCCACCAGCCCCTACAGCAACACTCATAGCATGTTTGGGTAAAGTCAACACCATCTTCTTCACTGCATCCTCTTTGAAATCACAGTTGGGACTGGCCAGGATGTTAGGTAAGTCTAGCAAAGAACAGGAGCAGAGCAGCATAAATGTATTCAAATAAAACTTAAGACCTCATTTTCAGCACTCTGTTCAAATGTCAGCTAAAAACAACCATCACTAATTATGAAATTGAATTATCAAAAGAAATAGAATACAAACTTATTTTGCCAACATGGAAGGCAATGCACAGATTCGTCCCTAGATACATTTTAGAAATGCTCACCCCCTATAATCCTCAAGCAAGTTTGCAATCAGCAGGTAAATATCTGAAGGAGGCTAATTAAGCTAAGGTAAACAGCAATTTAAGCTGTCCTCAAAGTTCATTAAGATAATGAAATGTTGTTCAATTTTATTACCCTTCCATCAAATTCATTGGAATTCATTTAATTCCAAGACTTTATACAAACAGTCAATAACTCCACAATGTCTTTCATTCATTTAAATAAATGAAATAGTATGATTTTCAAGAAAGTAACCTGATTTTCTTACCATCTGCTAAGTTTCCAGGAACATCAAAAGCCACAAGCTTGTCTGCACCGGTATTGATAGATGGGTCGGTATTGATGATTGCTACCACCTTGACTGGTCCTCGTTTCTCATCTACACTGGTAGCAATGCTCAAGACATTACCAGTTACAGCTACAGGGTTACAAAGATATAAGAACAAGTCTTGTCAAATTCACAAGAAAAGGACATCAAGTGTTTTGTTACAGTGTATTATACACGGAAAACTGATCAAATCATTGAACTGGTAAATTCCAAACCAGTAGTTTGATATATGTAGTGAAACCTGTATAGAAAACGGCCAAAGGAGACACTAACAGTGGTCTTTATAGAGTACCGAAGTGTGACGTCATATTAGCCAAGTTGTCAAGGTAGCTGGTTCCAAACAATTTTGTGCCAAACAATGGTGTGGTGATCATACCAGCGCCAAACATTGAATTTGCCCTGCTCCAGCCCGTCGCTTGAATGATGTCGCGGTGAACCTCATGCGCAGACTCTGTTGTTTGGAACCAGTAACCGAGACGACGAGCGAATATGAGATTAGCACCCGGTACTCTATAGGCAGGTGTTTATTTACACACAGGTTTCTTTTAACAGTGGTTGCAATGGTAAAGCAGTTTAGACTTGACTTGGGTACACCAACAAGAGCATTTTGAACAGATCATTTCAATTCCAGCTTGACCAAATAACTGAAACCACAAGCAAAACTATATTCCAGTCCTTTGATGGTGCATAACAAAGCCAAAGCCTACAGTATGAACACAGTAGCTGTTTGGAATTCAACGAACAAAGGACATCCTTAATGTTCTCTTACAAGTTGTTGAACTTACGAGTCTGTGCAAGGATCTTGAATTCAGTTGAAGGTCTTGCATCGGTGGTGATGATATGTCCATCCTCCCCAGCAGAGAATACAAAGCGTCCCTCCGTGTCATAGTTGATGTGATTGACCGGCAGTCGATGGACATGATGCTTCTTGACCAAACGAGGCTGCTCCATGCGTGAGGCATCTACAAAACAGATATGACCAGACAGTGTACCTACAGCAACCGTGCTGGAAGATGGACTTGCCGCAATGCATGATGCCTGCATAAAACAAGAAAAAAAGGGATTTGTTTAAAATGCTAGATGAATTATTATTGTCTACTTGAGCAGAGAATAATGAATAAATGAAGAAGAAAAAAAAACATGTAATTGACTTTTAAATATATCACAAAATCTCTGACAACACAGTAAGTAAATAAATGCTTACTAAACTAGTTTAAAAATTGATATCAGAAATACTAATTGGCAGATTTGGATCTAGAAAATAGTAGTGTAGAAGATTTGAAGATATAGAAATTTGCTGTTTGATGCACAAATTTGGAAAACTTTGTCTGAAATATAAACCAATTAAAAAGCCTGATAGATAGCTTATACATTCTAACATAATGCATATTAATGTGTTTGGTCCCAAAACCACTATTGATAATGTGTAGTACTACTAAATGTGTGGGTTTTTTTAATAGTTAAATATAGGCCATAATTCCCACCCATAAGGATCAAAAGTCAATAGGATTTATATTTCCACTTACAGTTGTGTTGATAGAAACACTTCCAATGACTTGACTGTCTTCTAGACTCCAGATCTGTACTTCTCCATTCTCTCTCACGGACTGTATGGATAAAACATTGTATGGAGAATCGATAGCTACCATGAAGCAGTGAGCATCCACATCTCAGTACAGTTCAAGATAATATTATGTTATATTATTACATCAATCACACTCATAGGGCTTCAAAGTAACATCTATGAGTTATTGGTACACATTCTTTGTAGATTTACATGGTTAGTATTCACACTCAAAAGCTTTGAATAAATGCATGAAATAACATTTATGGAAAGATTTGAATTCATTAAACTCAAAGAATAGGATAGCAAAGAGAAAATAAAAGAACAGAAATGTTAGGAGAAAAACTGAAACATACCAGATTACTTGAGGAATGTATTTTTCAGAGTTTACCAAAAATGAGATGAAATTCATCTCATGGGTTTGAATTAAACAGAGATATCTTGTTTCAAATGTTCAAAGAAATTAGTGAAAAGTTTCAAGCAAGGCAGAAATTGTTGTAAAATCTCAGCCTTCACAAGGTAAATGATCTCATGAGTAATACTTACTGCACAATGCGTGGTACCAGGAGCGAGAACTGACACACCCACAAAGTTACCAAAGTGAGACTCCAGCACAGGTTCAGCCGTTCCAGGGTTGGAATGGTCATACATGTAAATTGAGCCCTGTATCAACGATCAAACAATATAATACTATCCTGTCAGATTTTGATCAAATGAATTTTCAATTAACATCACACATGTATTACTGTCAAACAAACATATCAACCATGAAACCATGTTTTCATGTCTTGCGTTTGTGGAATAAAATGATACTTTCAATGTAGAAATACAACGGTTATTACCAAATTTTCCTCCTCCACATTGTTCTTTATTTTTATAAAAACAAATTTGACAAGTTCACAAATAGGATCATGCAATAAAAATATAATCAAATTACAAGAAGGCAAGAAACATTCATATGAGGCAATAAACCAAAAGGAATATTGAACATGGCCCCGTTTTACAATATAACACCATTCATATAAAAACTATACATCACAAGACATTTGGTCATAACAATCACAAGTGTCTAGCATGTACACCATATTTGGGATCATTCAGTAATAGATGACACAATGCGCATCCTCTATATTGATAAGTAATGCTACATGTCTTTGCTAACTTTTCATCATCCATACAAGCAGTATTTTTCAAAAATGATTATTTAGACTAGATTATTTGGCTTTGTTGAGAGGTCCACACTCCACACTCTACAAGCTATGCTTTTTAGTGGAGATCCCTCCATTTTCACTTGACATATAAATATACAGAAACATTTTTATTTTTCTTTTTGATTTAGAATGTATGACATGATTATCATATAATTCCTTGCAACTAAATTATGAATTATATAAACAATGTCTTAATTTTGTTATTCAAAGAAAATAACATGTATACTTGTATAATTACTTTTGTATACTTAAAAATGTAGTTTGTAATTCATGTAATGTAATTATGTGATTTCTTTATTGTATATAATTTGTGTTTTTCTTGTTGAAAATGGAAATTAAACTTGAACTTGAACTTCAAATGTCAACAGGGTTAAAGATAGGAATTTGGTTAGTGCTGGAAATTACAGCTGACCAGATTTCACAGGAGCTTGTGTTGTATAATCAACATAATATTATTACCGGGAGATTTTGATCATTTTGATGATTATCATCCTACCTTGGAGCTACCGACGGCCAGTTTGGTGTAGTCAGTAGACCAGCCTAGCGATGAGATTGGACAGCCCACGGTGAAGCTATCTTGGACCTGGACCACATTCTTAGTAATATCCAGACATCGAAGGATCCCGTCATCTCCTCCACAGAACAGACCATCCCGGTGCAGGGCCAGCGCAGCCATGCTTCCCTCCGTCAGAACATAACCAGGGTTACCAGACCTGTCTTCACCATCTGTGGGATTGAAGGAAATGTATGTCACAAGGAATTGAATCAAAATTATTTTGCAACATCACTATCTAACAGAGAAAATACTATATTTTCTTCATAAAGCAAACAAGGGTTCCAACATTGAGTAGGTCATGCCAATTAATTTTTTAAGCCCAATTTATCAAGGAACCAATGACAAATAGAAATATGTGTTCTGTGTTTTTTTAAATATTTGTAAACAAAATCTTTATAACCATTATTCACTACATTACTAAAACAGCAGGGAAGACATTGTGCATTTGATTTAGTTCTGCTGTGTTGTTAACCAAAATATTTCACTCCGGTCTCTTCTTTGCAGCATTTTTTCAACTTGCCAACTTCAATGCTTCAGCATGACATGGCAAATTTGATCACAGAATAGTTACTTGTTACTTTATCTCTTAAACTTGACCCTAATTCTAAATACATTTATAACTCTTCTGAAAGGTTCAATATGATAACATACCTTCAGGCATACTAGGCATGCGTTTGTCCAGAGTGCTGAGCAGGGATACCTCTCTCCTTAGACTGGTAGTGCTGGCGGTAGGTCGGGCAAGGGTTTTGATGTGGTTCAACTCTGTATCCACCTTCAGGAGTTGTCCCTCCTGGCAGCCACAGAACAGATCTCCAGTAGGTGTCCAGCAATGTGATGCAGGGATGACCTAGGAGGACCAAGCAAAATGACAGAGGTGTCTTAATTTACAAAGGGTGATGACAAAAAAACGTACATACAGATCTCATCACTTAAAAGTGAGGGACTGAGGCATTCAAGGCATTGTTCAATATTTTGTAAGTGCAAATAGTAGTTATTAAATTGCAAACAATTTTTTCATGTATGCTTGGACAGCATGTGACCTTTAACGGTGTATCATTTACGCAAAAGCTTCTTCTGAGCTGAAACAGCGAGCATAGCTGGAAAAATCCACCTCTAGAGACGGACAAGATAATCTGTTAAAGGGATCCGTAACTTTGTCTCAGATTCAGAAACAAAATCCTGGATTTAGCTCATGCAATAATAATTGCAAACCTTAAGGTCAGTCAGGAACCCCATGACTTTTATAAGCCGATTGCCTGTCTGATTATCAAGATATTTATGATTGGAAATCGAAACCAAATTTTGCGTTTTCCTAACGGTTTTCATAACACTACAGTCTATTGGGAAAAACAAGTATGGTAAAACCGGTCACTCAAAGATTTTTACTTTTTTGAGGCACTTCTTGATCATTTTGAAGCGCAATTTTTTTAGGGCTTCAATATTACACCATATCACAGACACTGATAACACGTAGGGCCGTGCATCTCAGATTTAACATTGTTAAACAATGCCTTTAACAATGACAATAAAATTGATATCAGGTGTGTTTCTATTGGAGCGCATACCTGGAAATAATTTGTCACACTTAGAATTAACAAAGAGTAATTGATTTTTTTAAAATTTAATCCAGTAGAAACACAACAAAGTTTGAGATTATCATACTGCCATTTTTTTCTTTTATATAGATAACATAGTGAAACCTAAGGGAATTGCCCATGACCTACCTTTTTGCTATTCTCATCAAAGATGCCTGCATCAAAGTCCACAGCGAGATCACCCACCAGCCCAGCCACAGCTGCGTCATCTAACTCCAGGTCATAGGGGATACTGGTGTAGTGAGAGGCTGCTCGGCTTGGTAGACGGGGGTGGGGCGTTGTAGCATCAGGACCATTTTCATAGGGTAGGGTGAATTTGCTGATTGGGAGAGGGGAAAACAAATTGTTATCGTACATTAGTTCATAATAGGAGAGAGTAAGTAAGATTGAACATTGCAGATCTGTTCACACAAATAAACAGGTGGGGGTGTCCAAAATATCATTCAGAGGTATCTTATTTTTTTTAATTATTCTGAAGTTACAACTACTGTATACCAACCCAGCCCCCCACCCACCTCCTCCTCAAAAGACTATCCATACTACAAACAGATAAGATAAAGAAATTGTAACTAGAAGAATGTTTATAAATGCGTATTCATGGTATGAGTCTAATAAAACTAAAGACACAGCCACATTCATCGCTGCCAATCTTTCCTCATGTCTAATTACTTGTGACTTCGACAAAGACCTCTTTCCCCCTTACTATATTATACTTTTTCTTTCTTTCTTTTAAATGACATAAACTTTCTACCTCTTTTCTTTTCAAATCTTTCTTTCCAAACTGATATTTCTTCCTGAAGCAAATACATAGTCTTTTCACTCTTCTGCTTCATCTACATACCTTGAAGTCATATGATACATGGTATCAGCTTGTTCAATGGTCCATACACACAGCTGTTTAGGTCCTACTACACACAGCTTATGCCAGTCTGTTGGGTTGAAGGATACCTGAGTAGCAGTCAAGCCATTCATCATCTCTGTACACAACAGCTGACCAGTCTCCCAATTCCTATTGGAGAAAGAAAACAAATGCTGAGCTTTGGCATGAAATATATTATTTTTAAAAATTATTCTTTTTAACAAGGTACTAGTAAGGAAAGAACTGGAAAGTACACTCCACCTGCTTTAGCAACCACCTGTCTACATAGGCATACTTATTATTGCCTTACAATCTCTTGACTTTGTATCCTCCGATGAACATATGTAATCCCATAGAATACCATACATGTTTAACAAATTCTGCACATGAATATTTCTCTCTAATGAAGTTTACTGATGATCTGATTATTTTCTCTACAAACTAAAAATTATCATAAAAGGATTCACACAATTCCTTGATATTGAACACTAGCTGTAATTATAGAATTGATGAACATATTACTTACCATAGAAATACAGAGAACTCCGGAATCCCTGAGCAGCTCACCATATATGGATGTGTGTAGGAGAGTGCTATGGCTGAGTATTCCAACTTTGCTCCCCCTACAAAATCAATATCATCAATAATATTTATCCAGTTTAACTTTACATCACCCCGATAAGACTATTCAAATCAATGACAGTCCTACTAGTGATGGCGATGGTTCACTATCTATTCAAAATCTATTCAAAATTAGTTTGAACACAAACATCCATTCTTTGAGACTCATGTCCTACTATGTTCTCACTGCCATTATGACCTTATCCTAAAAGAATTCTGGTTTTGAGGGGCTTCCAATATATAATATCCAAATCTCAAATCATATTGGATAATACCAACACATCGTAGGAGCAAAGCTATGTCATTAACATCAGGCAGAAGCTATAATAATCATTAAGTCTTGTAAAAGCTCAAGGATGCAAGACCACAAGTCTCTTGCCTAAAGTATAAAATTACTACAAAATTACCAGAGCACCTCGTCCGGATTGGCTTAAACTTTTCGGATATATATGTAATGAAATTTGTTGATCCAAGAGGCCCTAATGCAGTACATAAATGTAGACCTACTGTAGAAAGACTTTTTGTAGAGATACACAGATCATACCTTTGCATTCAGCTCTCTTGACAAGGGATGGATAGGAATACACAAAGATCCTTGGATTGAGGCACATCTCTGAGAAGGCTATCAGATGCTGTGTTCCGTTGACAGCGAGGGTGCCAACTCCATCTCCAGGAGACGGAAAGACAGTCTCCTTGTTATTGGTGATGTCAATGAATTTGATGTTGTTTCCACACAAATGACAGAGTGTGTTCTTATTGACAAAGCTTGCCTGTGAGCCATTGTAACCCTGTGCCCATCTATAAAAGAAAATCATATTAAAAGACAACAATAAGCCCCTTGCATTCAAACAAGAATTATTTACAAAAAAAGACATAGTACTGTATTACAGAACATTTTCTTGGTGATGTTGTTGTTGTGCTTGAACTGCGCATGAAGGAAGATGATGTCGTCCATTCACAGTAACAGTTTAAAATACGGCTGCAAGAATTTCAACACGGAGTTCAATTTCGACGAAGAAAAAGACCCTTAAAGGCATCGATCATCATACAGTCATTCTGGCAAGTGGAACCGATGTATATCAGCCTAGGCCTAATTTTCGAGAATAAATGCATCGATCGGATATGAGTCCGCTAAAAAATGACATTTTAGTCCGAAGTTTGGTGGCAGTTTGGTGGCACGTTCGTGCCACCAAAGTCCAAACTTCTGACAGAAGACCTTATGGCCGGCTTCTGTCTCTAAAGAGAGGAGTCGACCCTACCCAAATAAGAGGCTAGCGAACGAAAGAGACAGAAATTTTCGGTCTAACTCTGAGTAGATTCTATACAGATCCAATGATTAGTTCCGGTTGTTTTTATTGGGTTTTTTGTTTGTTGTTCTGCCCTAATTCTGGCTTAGATTTAGAAATAGAAGTTAGATTTTGACATCTTGTTCAGAAGCATATCCCTACTTTGACCCTGTAACTCCGGTGTAGAGATACGCACGCAACCCACCGTCAGTACGGTATGCAAATGTATTGTGCAGCAGTTTGCCCTGAATCCCATGAGAAAGTGTACATTATAAGTAGGATGTCTGAACGATTTTTCAATTTTCCCTTTTGGATCGTTTTTCACCATTATGGTTGGATAATTGAAAAATTAATTCACTCAGAATAATACATTTCAAATTTCAAGACTCACCGATGTTTCTGTCAAAAGATACAGCCCCCCCCCCCTTTAATATCCATCCTTTTTTTTTGTCAGAATCGACGAAAAAGACGTACACGCAGAGTTATGTTTTGCTAAATTTAGCAAAACAGCTGCATTGCGCAATATGCAAGCATATGTGTACGAGTGCAAGCGTACACGTGTTGCTTAGCTGCATGCGCACTTGTGCGCAATCTACCTCCATTGTCTACAATGTGCATTCACTTCCGGGTCTGTTCGCCTTATACACATACGCGATCCGAATGCATATGCATGTGCAGATTTTACGCGTTGTCACCATGGTTTGGACTGAGCGGAGCTCACGCCTCCCTATTTAGCTGATCCAAAAAATGGGGGGAAGGGTATTTTCAAACTGTAATTGCTTGTGATCCCTGGGGGCTAGCGAAAAAATAAGCGCAGGGATATCTTCCTTACGTCTAGCCCTACATAAGCCTGGGAGGCTCACTTCAGGAAAGTGGCAAAGATCGGAGCTACGATGGAAACGATGTTTAAATCGCTGTTTTGATCAAGATATTTTTAGAATTCCGAAGTGAGCCCCTTTGGCTTTGGGGAATATGGAGAAAAACCTGCTCTTTCATATGACACCGCATTTATTGAGTTTTACCTTCAGGATCACGAGCGATAATTGTTTGAATTTCAATTTTGTGGATTTTCATCGCCGAAAATGAGCTCCGTGTTGAAATTCTTGCAGCCGTATTTTAAACTGTTACTGCGCATGAAGGAAGATGACGTCATCCATTGACAGTAACAGTTTAAAATACGGCTGCAGGAATTTCAACGATGAAAATCCAGAAAAAAGACCCTTAAATGCATCATACAGTCAATCTGGTAAGTGGAACCGATGTAGTTAAGCCTAGGCCTATAGGCTATAGCCTAGCTAATTTTAAACTATAAATGCATCGGATATGCATCGGGTAAAATGTAGTATTTTGGGCATAAGTTTACCACCCGGACGGAGGTGGTAGTTTGCAATGTAATCGCTATGGTCGGCTTCTGTCTCTAAAGAGAGGAGCCGACCCTACCCAAATCAGAGGCTAACGAACGAAAGAGACAGAAATCTTCGGTCTACTACTACTAGCGACACTGACAGTGACACCACATTCAACACATTCACACAGTCAACTGCACACAGTGACAGTCAACACAGGTCACAGCCACAGCAGCAAAGGCAATCTTTCTCAGTCAAGACTCAGACTCGGCTCGTTCCTATTCTGCTATTGCAATACTCACTTGACGTCTAATGTTCCAAATGAATCCATTTTCTATTAAATAATACGTCTTACTTAAACAAATATCATCTGTGAAAAGTAATTGACCGCAAATTAAGGTTTTACAGTCCGAACATTAATCAGATTCAAGAAGATTCGCTTCTCGTTGCTATGCCAAAGGTTACGGTCGGCACGCGCGAATTTACGGAAACGTTCGTAGGTTAATTGACGGACGCGTATGGATATCCGACTTTTTGCCGGATATAATGCATCCTAATGCACGTTGGATCAGAGGCAAAATCTAGCCGACGAAATCTGGGGCGGAGCAACGGTCTTCAGTAATTGGGGCACGGCCAAATTTTGAAGGAGACTAAGAGGCTGTTCACACCGCAAGGGGGGACCGTGGGCGGACCGTGGATCGCGCTATCGTAGCGCGACCCACGGTCCGCCCATTGGCATTCGCCGGATTCACACCGCAGTGAGATAGCGCGGTCTATCGTAGCACCCCTTTGAGAGGTCCTGTTGCCATGACGCGTGACGTCATGAGGTCAGAGCGGTCAAAGATTTCGCGCGCTATTACGAATTAGAGTGTTGAGTTGTACCGATTCAGATTCAGATCGCACAAAATAGAATGAGAATAAAATTCCCGCGTGTAGAACGATGACTTCTGGCGTGCTATCGTAGCTCGGGTTCACACCGGCAGAGATAGCGCGGTCTAGCGCGCGCTAGACAGCGCTATCTCTCGTGGACCACCCCCAAGAGGTGGTCCAGTGGCACGCCGTTTTGGCTCGCCGTGGCCCGCTGTTGGGCTGACCGAAACGACGTTGTACCTTCCACACCGCAGAGATAGCGCGGTCTAGCGCGCGCTAGACCGCGCTATCACTGCCGGTGTGAACAGCCTCTCAGACGCGCGGCCCGGACTCAGGAGAGGGGACACACAGAGAGGGCGCTCGGGGGGGGGGGGGTGGTGGCAGGGGTGCACAGTGCCCCTCCCCAACTTGTTCATGTCCCCCAAAAGTACGTGCCTAGTTTGTTTAACAAATCAAAATGCACCTTTTTACTATAGATAAATGTCCCCTGTTCTTTCTAATAAGTGCCCCTTCCCTCTTCTTATGAGTTTGTTTTCGTCTCTGATAAGTGCCCCTATTTAAATCTGGTAGGTGCCGCTTAATTTTACTTAGACAAGTGCCCCTTTCCTTTGTAATAAATACCCATTTCGCCTTCTTATAAGTGCCCCTTTTCACTTCTGATGAGTGCCCCTTTTCAGGTTTAAAACGTGCTCCTTTTCACAGTTCTAGGACAATTACCCCAAGGACAATCGTCCTAAAACGTGCTCCTTTTCACAGTTCTAGGACAATTACCCCAAGGACAATCACCCCCGGTTAATTACCAGCGGGACAATTACCCCCAAGGACAATTACCCCCCCCCCCCGAAAGGCGGACAATAATTACCCCCCATTTTTTTTTTAATAATTAAAACCAACTTATTATCAGAGTGAGCTTTCCCTATAATGAACAGGGGATAATTTTCGGGGGCGAATCGTCATAGGGTGTTATTTTCAGGGGTTGGGGTAATTGTCCTCGGGGGGTAATTGTCCTGACACGCCTTTTCACATCTTATAAATGCCACTTTTACTTTGACACGTGCCCATTTCACTGTGTAATAATTGCCTTTTCCCCTTATAATAAGTGCCCCTTTTCCTTTTGTAATAATTGTGCCCCTCCTTTTTTCATAAATGCACCAATTTAAACCTCTAATAAGTGCCCTAATCCGAATTTTATAGTTGCCCCTTTTACTTTGACAAGTGCAATAAGTGCATCTTTCCTTTCGAATAAGTGCCCCTTTTTAGATATGAGAAGTACCTTTTTTACCTCTAATATGCATGCCTCTTTTATTTTGACACGTGCTCCTTTTCCTATCTAATAAATACCCTTTTCCCTTCTGATAAGTGTTCCTTTCCTTTTCTAATAAGTGCTCCTTTCCTCGCATATCATAAATGCCCTTTGTTGCTTTTGATACGTGTTCTTTCAAATCATGATAATCATTTCGTTAACCTTATATTTTACCATGTCATTATTTCTACTCTACGCTTTAAAGTTCCCACCTAATTCCTTAAAACCTTATGCCTTTTTGAACTTCATAGAATGCCCTTTTGCTTAAGAATAAGAATATAAAGGTTTAGAAATAGACAATGAAGGATTATTCCAACTAACAACCACAATTAACCACATTTACATCACCAAATGTTATTGATGTTATGAATGTGTTTAAAAGAAGAAAAAGACATAATCATCGATTCACCATAGGTGCTGTGACAAGCTGTTTTTATCACCCCCCATTCCTCCTGAAACAATAGATTTCTCATAATATTCCAAACATGTGCCCCTCATTTAAAGCGCCTGAAAGCAATTTTTCTCGAATTTCCCCAAAACTCTCTCGCTACATTCGCTCGCATTTATAGTTTATCTACCATACACTGTCATAATGTCATCGTGCTTGAAACCACATCAGGATTATGGTAATTTCAAATAATAACAGGAGCTAATCTGTCACAATACAACCTCATAAATCTTAAAATCTTCAGACCATCACACACAAAAATTGCAACTGCAGAATACGGTGCTCAAGCAATATTTGGATCAGTCTTGAAGATCAGCCGTGATAGTGTATATCAACTATAATGTAGGGGTATATAGCAACGTCTAAAATTTGTATTTTGTTGCTTTGAGGTTATCCTTTGTAGGTGCCCTTGTTTTCCAAGAAAGTGCTCTTTTTTGTTGGCGCCCCCCCCCCTCCTTTGACAGACGTTTAACCGCCTCTATGGCACCTACAAATTAAAATCCCGTTAGAAAATATTGTTGCAACATTTAAAAATAAATATATATATGCATATTACACCCCTTCTCTCTAGAATGATACATTATTTTTTAATGAATCAAATCAGAAGCTTCGTAGATTAGGGCATCCGGGCAACATCCCCCTCGATCCAATCGATTGGCGAGTAAAAAAGAGAGAAAAGTTGAAAGAGAAAAAGAAAGAGGACGAAACGGATAGGTGGAAAGGAGCCGTGCGGCCGAATATGTCATGCATTTCGGGTACTGTACCTGTTTACATCTGATTGGAGAGTGGCAAATGTGGATTAATGTTTTGCCAAAGGACGTAGTGCGGGGCTAGCTGCGATTCGAATCTTTCAACTTTGGATTGAGAGTCAAGTGAATACAACCGCTATACCAGTATTTAGGTTAGGCCTATAGCCTTGCATGGCTTGCATTAATCTCAAAGTGAACATTGCCTTCTTTGCCGCTAGTAAATAATTGGTTCCCTTAAAACAACTTATAGGTCTACCTGAAGGCAGATACATCAATATTATGTCAGTTCATGTCACTATAAAGTTTAATATATATCATTATATATATATATATATATATATATATATATATATATATATATATATATATATATATATATATATATATATATATATAATAAGTTTATTTATGTCACTTCACCATTTTACCAACTTACTCTAATTTTTGTTTCTTTTGCTTTGTAAAATTGGCATATCTTTTGTTTGTGCTTTCGTTTCATTTAAAAGTTGGTATCATGATTACTATGTATTTTCTTATGTGGCTCTGAATAGGACTACGCTGCTTTTTAAAATAACCACAGTATACATTTGTATTTGAATTACTATTTCGCCTATTTGTTGTTTGCATTCCTGAAGCCCCAAAAGAATTTCTCCTTTGATATTAAAGCACATATATTGCACTTGAATTCAAAACTTCAACAGCAATTCCCACTGCCTTCTCGGGGAGTGCGACGCACCCCGGTATTACACCGCCCCGGGCCCCACCCTTCAGAAAAATCAGCTACGCCATGCAGTCCGCTGCACTGTGGAAAAAAGAAGAAGATTGAGGATAGGGGACCCCACTGGAAATAAGCTCTCGAGCTTTCGTGGGTTATCCTGTTCAAGCTGACTTATTTCTGATCTGTTATTATTGTATATGTTGGAAGCTTGTCGAATAAAAATCAATCAATCAATCAGATAGAGGGGGAAGCGGGAAACTCTAGCCACGGTCTAGCCAACTTTGACCCGTCAGAAGGAGGAGTTGTTTCTGGTTACAAACAGACCTTCTAGTGTTGCTTTTTTTTTTTTTTTTGGTATCACTGTTAGAAAAAAAGGAGGATCGAGGGGCTTGACTAGATGGTCTAGATCTAGATGGTTTACGAGATCGTCGCACGCGTGCATATTGATATCCGTGAGTTTCGGAAAACCGGAAAACGGATATGCTGGCGCTTTGCCCTACACGCATATACATGACTCAACTGTAGACCTACATTCTAGTCAAATAACCGTATATCCGTTAAAAATTGATTTACGGCCAGCTGTTTTCTATTGTTAGACTTTAAGATTTACTATGTACCCTTGATTACGACCTTTAAATTTTGTCAGATTATTGAGTTGAGGAAAGGTTATATTGTTGTTACATTACATTTGTATTCAATTTATATTTTAAGTGCAATAACGACGCATTTTCCTCGTCCTGGACCGGAGATCTAATCTTGCATCTTGGATTTGAAAGTTTGAGTGCTAACCAGTGACGGTCGAGGACTCGAGCAGAGCAGAACCCGAGAGCCGAAGGTGAAGGGCCACGGACGCGGACGAGGGCAAGGAGGAGCTGAAGTTAGGCCATTGTTGACATACAAAACAACTGCACAATACAGCACGCGAATCGACTGCTGCTGACGCCGCGCTGCCAACTCATCAGCTGTTCATCGTCAGTCAGACAAAAGAGAAAATCGTTTCGCCGTGACAGTACTACATTTAGTACTTCGAAAATAGGTAAGAAATCTTAAACATTTAATGTGAAGTTTCGCTAACAATGGGTCTGCACATGATTTGACATTTCACTGTCACTTTGTCAGTCACATTTTGTTTCTAATTCTACTACTACTAGTTTTTGCCACAGATACTGAGATAGTCTATGTATGTGTGTTTCATTGGCTTGAACTTGAGTTGGAGGTGGTGTAAACTGTAACAATTATTTAAATGGTTTGTAATTTTGTTTTACAGGAATTGTGACAAGTTAAGAGTTAAGACTTAGACTACACATAGATCTAGATCTAGTCTTGTCAATTTCATATGCCTACAATATGTGTGATGGGGTGTCCACTGTCCAAAGTTTGCAGACATTTCAAAAGTTATTAGGCAGGAATATGATATTCGATCCATGATTTCTCATATTCTACACAAATATTATTTAGAATGAATTGCTCCCAAATGGCCAAATGAACCGCGAAATTCTACGACACAAATGGTGCTACTAGAAAATCTGCAGTATAAAACTACATAATTGTTTACATTTTACATGCTTGAATATCTTAGTGTCATCAGCAATTTAACAAACAAAACAAAATTGTCATTTTTTTTACAAACTGAAATTGTGCAGAACCAACAGTTTACGTATGGAGATGCTATATACATGTAGTATTAGTGCTTGTGAAGTTGCACAGCTCAGAATCAGATGTCTTTACACAAATGCAGAAGTTTTAGCCAAACACAAATCTGTTAAGATTATATTTGTGGTGTAAAAAAAGAAAAAAGAAAAACAAACCCAAAACATAGAGTAAAGGTTTTACCTCTTCAAGTTCCATTATGTACATGTGTACATGTACATGTAATACTAATAGAGTGTGGATAGATATTTCCAAAAATACTTTACAAGAATTTCATAAAATTATACTAACATGATTTCCTTTAAATGCATTGTAAACAATCTGGAATTTCAAGCTTGTTCTGGAGCCAGAATTTTGAAATAGAGTAAGCTTTTTTCTGGAGCCACCACTGTTCACTGCATACATTGTGTACCATACTCATTTCAATTTGAGCCTTTAAAACACTTGATGGGGGAAAAAATATTTTGATATGCTTGATTTGAATTTGATTCACTGAGGTAGGCATACACCTGTAGGTAGTTGGCTATTATAGTTTTATGTTGTCTGTTTTCTTTACACAGGTATTTCAGAATTTCTAACTGGGTGCGAAGATTGTGATCCTGAGTAGGCTAAACTGTAAATTTACTTTGAATCACTGAAAATCAGTGTTTTCCTTTTACAACATTGTAAATACAAAAATTATTTTGAATATTTATCAATCATCAATCTACATGTAAATATGTAAATAAAGTGATACAGTATACTATTTTATTCTGCATCATATACATTGTACATACATGTACATGTTCATCCTTGAAAATGTAGTCTGTCAGTCATTGGGTTGTACTGTATACAACACTTTAGACTAATACTGTAATAGAAACATCCACACGCAGGCATGTACCTACATGTATACATGTAGGTTTTAAATCTCTTTGATATTCAATTTTGAATGGTCCTACGGTATATAAGTTCATATAAATGTACACAGTTTTAGATCTGGATTGTAAAGTGCCCTTGGATGTAACAGTCCATTGCCTCTGGACAGTATACTTGTCCGTACATGCATACAGAGCTCAGAATTTTATGTAATTGTAAACGTAGGTTGCATCACATCTGTTCCATCGTCCACTATTGATCATCCACCAAACAGCTGATTAGAGTAAATAATCCTCTCAAAGCACTCGTGCAAATCAAGCCTGTGGGAGACATTTCATTGGTCCATACTACCCATTGATATGTATGATTACCCCCCACAATCTCAAACGGTGCATAGTACACGCCCCACTGGACCCAAATTGTACCGGTTTTTGTACAGGTACTTTGTGTATCTTTCAAAAGTTTAAGCTAAGCTTATTACCATCTACCAAGTTTATATTACTGCTCTTGATCATGGAGTTTGACCTCATTATTGGAAATCCATTGTCTAATTAAATACTGGAAGCGGCCCTATCATAATCATTATAAAGGTACACATGTACATTGTATCTGTTTGGAAGAGAGGATTGTCCATGTACATGTGTTAAGTGTTTTTTTTTCCAGGTTAATTAAAGTGAATAAATCACCATAACATGTTTTGCTCTGTATTCAAAATATGAGTTACAAATATTATTTCTACAAAGAAATATATTGCAATGTAATTACATTTTCAGTGAACATTAAAATGTCTTGTAGAACCCAAGTCTATTAAACTATATGTACATGTACATGTACATACATGTACATACATGTACATTTCGGTTTTATGTTATAATCTTATTTTCTTGATACTCCATACTCAGTAACCATTTCTGTACATGTACATGTACCTTCATGTATAGAATGTCAGGTAAAGATTTCTAAGGTTGATTTTAATACATTTGAGCTATTTGACGCAAAAGACTTCTTCAGGGGATTAGTACACTAAAATAAAAGGGGAAGTCCACCCTGATATTAAATTGGTTTTAATAAAAGCAGAAAAATGAGAGTACGTTTAAACAAATTAGTGACAGTTTGAGCAAAATCCGATTAAAAAGAGGAAAGTTGTGAATTTTTGAAGTTGTCAACAGTGAAACACAAATTGGCAACACTGTGACAAATTATGCAAGCTCCTCTGAGTCCTCTCTAATTTGCTCTGTACAGAAAATTTCACAAGCTTTCATTTTCTTGGTTATTGATGATGGAATAATAATTATAATAATGGTAGCTTCGTATATAGCGCACATGTCCGTCACGTCGTGACGCTCCTGGCGCTGCCCCGATTATTACCCTTGCTTTGTTTCATACAGGGGTTGTTTAAAGCCCTACTGTACCGTACTACTTGTAGCTACTTGCTCCCTCTATATAGAAACAATGCCTAAGCGGTGCCCGTTGGTCCCCCATGATCCTCTTTTTCTTATGTTAATTGAGAGCTGAGTTGATGAGATAACCACCTGTCAGTGACCACGCTAATCCCTCTAATCCCTCCTGGGCACACTAGTGCAGAGGGGCTTTAAAAACATATTCACAATAATGAATAATTATATTTACCGGTAGGGTGAATGTATGGTTGAAAATTTTCTTAAGTGAAAATATAGATTTTAAGGTTTTTAGTACAGGGAAAATGGGAGGGGAGTTTGCAAGATACAGTACATGTACAACACAGAGTTACCAATTTAAAGATCGATTGCACCTTCAAAAATTCATAATTTTTTTTTTTTTTATCAGTGTTTTCTCAAAATTTGATTGGCTTTTTTTCTCTCTCTCACTTTTCTACTTCTATTAAAACCAACTTAAAATCAAGGTTGACTTCCCCTTTAATCTTTGAGAAGAGATGATCTACATTGTACATACTGTACATGTAGGCTACATGTACTTCATTACAAGTGTGTACATGTATACATGTTGGTCAAAAATCAACTACCGGTACATTGTTTTTAATAGGTCAAATATTCTTGAACATTAAAAATTGTCATTTATAAATCATACTATGTATAAGATGCATAGAACAAAGACATGATAGGGTAGAATATAGGCCAACTATTTTTGTTTATCAGATAATCAAATCAATTAGTAAGAAATCCAAAGAGCAAACTCCACATGTTTGATAATGCCAATAAGTACCATTGACTTAATTCATTTAAATGTTGCATTGGTAAGCCACCAAAAACTTGTTCGTCAGATTTCTTTGATTTTTTAAACATTTCACAAGAACTAGCAAGACTGCAAGACACTAGTTCATTTCCTGCTCAATACTAGAAGTAAGTGTTAACACTTTCTGTGCTGGATACAAAATTTGAATTCTTTGGCCGGTTTTGCCAATGTAGAATGAAAGGGGTTTAACGTTTCAGGGGGATTTAATTTCTTTTTCTTTGTTGTACTCATGTGATGTTTTTTCTTCTTTTCAATGACAGGTCAAACGTGCTCAATCAGTGTACATTGTATAGGTCTTGAAAATCGACAGGGGTTGATGTCTGATAGAGGCCAAGGCATTCCTGAAGTAAGAGAATATCTGTGTGCAGACCAAAATAACAGCAGCATGCCAGGAGAAGATCAACACGGCATGATGAATTATGGGTAAGTTTAAATACTCAAAACAAAGTTAAAGAAACTCAAGCAATACCGGCGTGTGGAAGAAAAAAATATGATGTATAGGCCTACCTTGAATTTTGCTTACACCTGTATATTGTACTTGGATTGGGGGGGGGGATATTGTTGGCTATTTTTAATTAAAACTATTCTAAATGCTGTTGTATAAATAACTGTATTTTTAGTTAATAAAAAAGGAAGAAGAAAAAATGTTTCAACATACTGTAATGTAGATTTACATTTTTTGACATGTACATGTATGTATGTATCCATTGTTTCAAAGATATGATACCTATTAACAAATATATAATGTTAATTTTAGTATATATTGAAAGATGGGTTTGCATAATAATGTTCCACAAACAGGCTTCATGGGTTCGATATTTTGGCACAGCCCCCCCCCCTTCCATGTACATTGTTAGCCTACCCATAATTCATTATTTGTTAAGAAGAGGTGGGTAGGCTGTTTGCTAAGAGTATCTTGTCCTGATGTCAAGCAAGGTTATTGATTGAAATGTTCTAATGTCAACTGAGTTCATGCATGATAATGTGCAATTTGCATTGTGTAAAAAATAGTGGCCACAATTCAGGATACAATGCTTGGAAATCTGACCTCTTGATGCCAACTTGTACTTTCTCTTGTGTCGAAGCAATTTTACATGTATCAATGCTAAATATAGCCTTATTGACACTTTTTCAGTATTGTAAAGCAGGGCCCTGTTCATACTGTAATGTAAAACTTGTTACCAATAACAACAATTATGCTAAAATCCTATGACAAATTAGCTCTCCGCCAATCAGATGCCATGATTTCAGTAGCTTATAACAGGTATTGCAACTTGTTATTGATAACAATTTTTATGAAACAGAGCCCAGGTTAAAGAAAACATTTGAACATTTAGTTGCCACTAAACTTAACAGAAAATTGATTTTGTGTTGTTTTGTTTTATTTTGTTTTGTTTTTGTTGTTGTTGAAATATTTGTTATTTTTTATATTCTAAATTGCAGTATGAATGATCAAGGCTTTAATTCACATGTACACCTGTACTGTATGTCTAGTTGAAAGTACACTGTATCTTGAAATCCTTAATTAGAAGTACCTGTACTGTACATGTACATGTACATGCACAACATGTAGTGTGTGGTGCAGAGTTAAACAAAAAAAGCCTAAGATCTAGTACATGTACATGCAAACCTACATAGACTATTCTCTTTTAAAACAAAGTCCCATGCTCCCTAATATTTTTGCATAGTCCTTTATTTTATTTTATTTTATCTTATAACATCCAATCCATCATGGTTTGTGCACGCAAATTACATGTGTTCAGAGATACACATGTAGAGTACTTTAAAAATCAATCAAGCTAAACTGTTCAAACGGTCTAACAATAGGCTCGAACACAATACCCTTAATCCAAGAATGCATTTGAATTGTAGTCCCAACTGACAATCAGCACTTGTGTATGGTGTATCGTGGAAGAGTGAGCTCAAGAAATATTATAATATATATCCAGGCACTGAGAAAATGCCCTGGAAATCATTTGACTTAGCCATCATACATCCATAACTGCATATCATATCCGACAACAACAGGAGCATATTATTCACAGTCCCGGTGTTGTTTATAGGTGTGACTGTGTACATTTGATGTTGTTATTGTAATCTTCACCTGAATTGTTGGAGAGAAATGGACAATACCCCCATGAAGAGAAGAAGAGTGGACAAACCCGAGGATCTGGTATTTGGCAGATGGTGGTAAGGTCCATCGTGAAATTGCATGATCTTTCTATCGCCTGGATGAGAGCAAAAGTGTGTGTGGCTGTGAGCATTGTGTATTGGTTGATTGAGGAAGTAACGTAAGTGTGTGGGTGATGTGAGATAATGAATGAGAGATGGTACTGTGCAGTGGTTGCCCTGCTTAAAAATGAGCTACAGTATGAGTTGCCTCCTTGCTAGCTGGTGTTACATGCATGTACATGTACTATATATCATTCCATATCCATACTTCTAGATTTTGTATTTATTCCAAACGTGGTAGAAATGGAGACAAAATATTAAATTTGTATTTATGACAGGGGAGGGTATATGTACATTATACAGTCAAACCTGCTTTAGTGACCACCAGTCTATATACAAAGACCACATTTTTTGTTTCCATTGAAAATGGTTTCTCATTGAAACATGTACTAAAGGAACCTATACATATACCGGGTGTGTAAAGAGTTAAAGACCACCTGCCTCTAAAGTCTAAAGACCATTTTTCTCGTCTCCCTTGGGTGGTCTTTATAGACAGGTTTCACTGGATGTGTATGCTACATGTATACATTTAGTGTACATGTACATGTACATGTAACACAGCCACAGGTTTGTTTCTATAAAAATTTCCAAATAACATATACCAGCATGATTCAGAGAGGAATATTGACCACATTTACCGCATATGATGCATAGAAATTTACCTACAGTCGATCCAAGCAGTACCGTATTTGTCCGTGTTAAGGCCGCAGCGCCGTATAGGCCGCACCCCCGATTTTGACATTTCGTAGACAAAATTTTTTTAAATACTGCCCTCTCCGGCCGCAGTTACACAGGCGTGTATTGCGACATAACTGGGGGCGCGCGGGCTGCGAGGATTAAGGTTGCTTTAGCGATGGCACGAACTTAGATCTAGATCTACCGGTAGTTTATGTTTGGTAAATTATATGAAGTTTATTCACGAGATTGACAAAACTTCATGTCAACAATATAAGATGTAAGATATAAGGTAAAATGTGTGGAGTTATTCTAGAAATGTCCTGTACCATTGTACATTAACTGGTATAGTCATTGTAGTCCCATATGTATGAATATACGTGCTGTTTTGACTGCCGGTTTTTACTGTTGTTGCGCATAGGCCGCACCCAGACTTGTTGATATTTTCTCTTCCAAAAATAATGCGGCTTTTACGCCGGCAAATACAGTAGTGCCTATACTATAATTTTGAAAATGTTTCAGTCATTATTCATCAAGATCAATTTAAATATTTGTAGCCGTGTTGTGGTCCAGTGGATAAGTCTCCAGCCTGTGAACGCCAAGGTACAGGGTTCAAATCCCTGCCACAACACTAACGTACTTTGGCAAGATGTTAATCTACATTTGCCACACTCCACCCAGGTGAGGTAAATGGGTACCTGGTAGGATATTTTTTTGAAAAGTTGAAATGCACTAGCTGTGCTCTGACGTTACAGGTGTATATCATAATGTGTTAACTGTTATGCCTCATACAAGAATGGATTATTATTATTAATGTTCTAACAATACACATGTATATGGTTAGTTGTGTCACTTGTGTGTACATGTATTTGGGTTTCTACAGACGTGTATCAATCGGATACGATTATTTACATTTGGGGACCGACCTTCAACGTCACCATCCGATGTGAGTCTTGAAGTTGAACTGGGGTCCGTAACACGGACAATACCGCTAGACCAACTCGCATCTCCTTTTGTGCATGGGCACAGTACACTGAAATCCAAATGCATTTATTTGGAGAAAATCATAATCATTAAGTCAACGAGGTATTAGGAGTTATGTAACCCTCCCCAACCCCCCTGTGGTTTATCGTTTAATATCTGAGTGAGGCTTTAAGGCTTGTGATCAAGGCAATATTGTGTCAATTCTATTCCTAGATCTAGACCAGCTACATGTATGACAGTTTTACGGACCTGCACAAATGTTTTGATAGTGGAAGTAACCGCAAATGTTCCCATGATAGTATATGACCTGGTTTGGAGGAAGTGAGATTAGGGGATTGCTTCCTATTACAAGTTACCCTTGAATGTCGGGTGGATTAAAGAATTATCACTCTCAGACTTGTATTCAAATGAAGGACTTCCTGACTGGTTGGTCATTGGTTGATTTAGAAAGGAAAAGTTTACCTCTTGTACAGTTTCAGCCATACACATTGGAGCAACGAACTACACTTCGCAAGTTGGCAACTAAAATAGTTGAGTATAAATAGCTTGGACAGGCTGGAAGCTGTGGCTTCCTGGACATTTGCAGACATTGTCAGCCAGAATCAAGACCGATTTTAGTTGGCTCTGGAGCGGTTGAAAGTCGACTCGTATTCCTTGTGGACTCTATAACTGGGGCTTACAGTTTTAATATCATTCAATCGCTGGGAATCTGAAAATTGAAGCTAGCTCTTGCCTCCTGTTCTTGCTACTCTAGCTGTTGTTCAGATATTAATAGAAGGATAAGTTTGTGATAATCATGTCTGGAATAAGTGTGTATGTGAACGGGCATCTACAGGTGAATCAGAATGATGGATGTGAACGGCCACGAGCGAATACCTTCAGGTAACGTGTACAGGTAGCTCTGCAGCACTTTGTGTTGTCAAGATTACAGAGTGGAATGAAACTTGCTTTCTGGAGGAATTTTCTTGTCAACCTTTTGTTCCAAAGTCAAAACGAGACATGTACATGTATACTACTGGGACATTTGACTTTACACACAATTCTTTTACCCAGTATGTACTTTTTTTAATACTGATATCAGATTTGATGGAAAATCCTTGATGAGTATTTCTTTCTGGTAGCACTACCATACCGGTTTCTCCAGACTTTTTCTCCTCTAGATGAAATAAATGGATAAAAGACTTAATGTCGTACAGGATATGCATACTGCAGTAACTGCACAGAAGAAAAGAAAGATGTCCTATAAATTCTATCCAAAAACAAAAGAGAGAGAAAGAAAGGAGGTATTGCATACCTGTACAATTATCAATATTGCTAGGTAGTTGTGTCTTTGTATTAAAGATTGTAATATTCAAATATTTAAAAGTCTGTACAGTGTACAATATATATGGCCAACATGTACAATGAACATTACCACTTTAACAGTTCAGCTGTGATTTGACAAATTAAGCAAATTGTACTCTGGCTACGTGCACATTGTACATGTACATGTATGTCTGCTTCTAGCATGCGAAGTGAAATGTACAAACAATCGTTGTTCATGCATGCATAGCAGGTACAGTATGTGTTTGGAAATGATTTCCATTGTGTTGTAATCACTTTGCAAACAGATTCCAGTTAACAATAAGGTGAACTTTGCCTGGAAGAGATAAGAAATTGTTTGATATTATCCTTCAGCAGAATAGAATCAGGAAACTAAATTAAATTTCTCTTTTAAGAAGAATTGAGGAAGGAAGAAAGGTTCCATACCATCTGACATTATGTGAATAGGAAAGGGGTAAGGCACTTCGGAAAAAAAAAGATGTTAATAATATTGTTGCACACGACAGTAGACTTTAATACGTGTAGTGATTTCACATTTTAAAGATTCATAACTTTCCTATCATTTGTCCGATTTATTTAAGACTTTTGCCATTCTGTTTAACTTATTTTTCTGCTTTCATTCAAACAAAGTTATTACAAGGGGTTATATTGCCCTTAGATTGCCTACCGTACATGCGCACATGTAAATCCAGGTTTACTTTAGGTGTTCATGTGTTTAAAAAAAACCTTTGTTGATTCTCTTTTCTTCCTTTTTTTATTGCTATTCATTAATTACATACCGTAAATATATGGGGTAGCTACATGTATATCCATTTGTGAGTTGTGAACAGAACCATCCTGCATCCTGCAGATACCGTAGTATATATTTATTAAATAATTGTGTATTTTATTCTCCATCTTCTTTATTTTGTTTCGTAGTGGAGCAATGAACACAGACTCTGGTATGAACCATGAAGGTGGAGATGGGGTAGATTACCTGTCCTCACCAGCTAACGTCAAGAAATATCGCAGAGAAGCTCACAAGAGGGTCTTTGTCAACAGGAGTCTTAGCATGGAGAAAATCAAATTCTTTGGATTTGATATGGACTACACTCTAGCAAGTAAGTTTGACAACATATCCACAGACATGCCAACCGTTCCATTTCTAATGGAACTATTACATTTTTGAAGTTTTTAGAGCCATGAAAAACGGAATGTTCCGATTTGGGAAAATACATACATGTAGTATAAATACCATTCGGCTTTCCATAGTTTCGATCTGATGAGTGCTGGAAGGATTGCATTGCACAAGATTCGTGCAGCGTGTTTGCTACGCACCACACTGATCTCATAGAGTGCCATGCATAATCCCTCAGCCATAGGCACCGCACATCATGCACGCGTTGCGCTAGCGCTATCGCTCATGATCACTGCATGACTCCGGCCGTACATGTATACAGTACAGATACGTATTTCACGTGCAGTGCTAGTGCAGTGCGCAGTGCAGTCTCGGCGTAGGGTATATGATTTGTGATGTGCGTTCCGTTTTCTGAATTTCAAATGTTGGCAAGTATGTATCCAGGTGATATATGCCTACATGTACATGTACATTATAGTTATTAGATTTTAAAGGAGAATGAAATCCAACTAACATTACATGTAGTTGCTAAAGTGATGATCTTATTCAAAATTGTCAGCCAGTTTAAAAACAAATTGAAATCACTCCTATTAAATCATCAGCTGATGTTTTGGGTATTACTTTCTTCTTTAATACATGCTAAATGTGTAGTAATGGCAAGGATCAAGAAAGTACATGTCCATGTATTTCATTTGTTTGGAGCAAGAAGGGCATTAACTTCCATGTATACAGTATGCTTGAACACACCGGTAATGCCCTTCTGACTCTGAACATACATTTTGTAAACTTTAAACGCTGTTATTTTCGCGTGATTAATTTTTCGCGCTGAGCGACCTCAAAACATATTCGCGGGTTCTAAAATTCGCGTTGCACGCAATTCAGCCCGTTCAAAACACGCATAACAAGTCATGCTTATATTTTCGCAAGTTCTAAAATTCGCGGACACCGACTTTAGCGCAAAATCCGCAAAAATTAAAGCACCGCGAATATTACCACCTTTACAGTACTTTATTCCTAGTGACCAATAAAACATGTATAATAGGGCTTGACTTTAAAGGGATTGGGTAACTTTGTCTCAGATTCTGAAACAAAATCCTGGATTTAGCTCATGCTGCAATGATAATTATACATGTAAACCTTCAAGTCAGTCAGGAACCCCATGACTTTTACAAGCCGATCGCCTGTCTGATTATCAAGATATTTATGATTGGAAATCAAAATTTAAAAATTTGTTTTCCTAACGGTTTTGATAACACTACAGTCTATTGGGGAAAATGAGTATGGTAAAACCGGTCACTCAAAGATTTTTACTTGTTTGAGGCACTTCATGATTATTTTGGAGCGCAATTTTGTTAGGGCTTCAATATTACCCCATGACACAGACACTGATAACACGTAGGGCCATGCATCTCAGATTTAACATTGTTAAACGATGCCTTTAACAGTGGTCTGGTAGTCTGGTACACTTGAATCCCATATTTCATATCCCCCAAAAAAAAAAAAAAAAAATGGTAATGAATGAATAAATGAATATACAAACAAACGAATACATGAATGAATAATTAAGTAAACAAATAAATATGTAAGTAAATACATGAATAAATGAATGAATGGATGAATGAATGAGTAAATAAATAAATTAAATGATTGATTAATAAATAAATGAATGAATCAATCAATCAATCAATCAATAAGTAAAGGAATACATGAATAAATATATAATAAGTAAATAAGTAAATATATGAATAAATTATTAAAAGAATAAATGAAGTTATACTGTAAGTGGGCACATGCATACAGACAAAAAGAATTTCAATCCAGATCCTTGTTTAAAAAAGGTTAGTGTTGAACCCTGCCTATAAATAAAGTTTAAAATCTACTACAGTATTTATCAGTATAGAAATAATCCAAGAAAAGGATCAATGAAGGTTAACACTTAACAATTCAATCTTTATATTGACCTTTCAACAAATATTCTTTTTCTGCCTTGTAATCACATCCTAATGTATTGTCAAAAGTCCAAAAAGAGCCAGTATTGAGGGCATTATGGTGTCATTTTATGACAGTCAGACAGGTCATCAGTTATCTTGAAATCCACTGGGTTTCAGTGTATTTGTCTGACCAGCTGTTTGGCATTAGCAAGAGACCTGGATGAACTTCCATTGAACTAGTCTACATGTGCAGACACACTTTATGTTGTATCTCCGCTGTTTTGTACTTTGTAGTTGTGACAGTATGAGATCGTGTTTTGAACAAGGGGAGCAAAAATAGTCCTTCATGACTCTCAAAAGTTGTTCTTTTTATAGAGTTTTATTATTCAAAGTTTAGGCCTGTTTGCTTATTTATGTAATCACCATGTTTGATAAAAATTGACACTTGCTATTTTCTCAGAGGGTCATTATGGGGTTCCTTGCACACCACATCCCCTATTTGTATCAAGCCTTGCTTTACATGTACATGGTATAAAGTTCAAAGGCCTGAACTAACATGCTCATGACATCAGTGGCTGTGATAATGATTACCTAATGTACTTGTAGGCGTACTGATGTCAGGTCTTGATTGTTCTACCATCATATTGTATTTGAGTTTGAGACCCCGTTCTCATTAACTTCGTTGGAGCGGTCTAACTAAGACCTGTTCCTCAGGAGCGGTTCTTAGGTTAGTGAGAACGGTCAAAGTGGTCCAGGAAGTGGACTTCTGGACCACTCCAGAAGACCACCTCGGGAGGTGGTCTTGAGGAACGGGTCTTATTAAGGACGGTTTGGAGCGCTCTAACGTGCGAGTGTGAACGGAAGCGTACTTTGAACGGAAGTGAGCTAGTGACGTTCCGTGCGAAACATGTAGTACGGTACATACGCTTTAGTATTTCGCGCGCGAAAAAATTTACCCGCTGACCTGAGCTGCCATAGCAACAAGACCACTTTGACTCGTGGAGCGGTTTGAGCCATAAAAAAACTGCTCGGGGTGTGAACGCTCGCAAACCGTTCCTCAAGACCCGTTCCTCTGGAGCGGTCTAACTAAGACCACTTTCAAAGTGAGTGAGAACGGGGTCTGAGAGAGCATCTGGAATGCTTTGTGTGAGATCTACCGATGTAGCCTGACACCATATGCTATTGAGACAATGCACTGCCATGACCCGTTTCAGGAATGATAACACTGTTGATACATTGTATGTTGATTATCAAACAATGGGGTGTCATCCCTGGATGTGCAGAGTGTTCAAAGGCAATATTAGTGAACTATTACTGTATTTATTCAGTACTTGAAATGCAAACCTCGATTGTATTGTGCTCCAAGCTGATACGAGGGAGATAACTCACATCTCCCTGCTGATACCATGCAGAGCCACCCCTCCCACATCAGGACGGTCCCCAAAACAGGTCTCTGCAAAGTAACCCAGATTCCTTCAGAGGAATATTAGATTGGTATTATCCCCCTTTTTTAGGAGTTTCCTTCTGCTGCAGGATCAAGAAGCTACATGTACTACATATAGGATGATGTAGCAGTGGTCTCATATATATATTGTACATGTATATATATATTTTTTTTAAATCAAAGTTTTAAAATTGAGCCCCCAGATAGATTGTGACCCTACATTGTAGTTTGTACATGTATATCTTTCAATCCAGACCCCCATAGATAAAAATTAGCATGAAACCCTTTCATCCTGAACTCCATTTACCAATCAGACTGGGCTTCCTTCCCCCTTTGATCATCCCCCCATCCCATCTGTAGGCAGTATTATCGATGTTTCTTCTTTTGATCTCTTGTTGTAATACTATACATATGACATTCATAGCATGGAGGCCTACATGTCAACTTGAAATGACATCATAATCTTGCCCCAGACAGAGATATCTAATCTTACATGAACATGTACATGTATGTTGCAATCTCATGGAAAACAAATGTAACAATTGCCATAACACGGTTTGCTTTTGATTCAAGGGGTTTCGTATTCGTATTCACAATACAATTGAATACATGTATTTGCTTCAAATACACACAGAAATATTTAAATGTACATTTACATGTACCCTTCAGTAAATATTAAAACGACGCGTTAAGTAAACACTGTAGACTAGTTGACACGCCCATACGTGCTCACATAGAATAGGCCACTGACCAAACCAATGTCCAACTTGGGTTCTGTGGTTTTATGTTTCTTTATAAATCCTTTTATTTTCTGCAATAATTGTCTTGTATGATGCACAGATAGTGGATTATTCAAGAGATGTTGGGTGAGGTATGATTGCAATGTGATATATGATTGGATAACAAATCTCTATGCATGATGCCATCAGCAAACTGTGCAGGCAATGCAGTAACCTGATTTGTTTGTCAGCATTCAACTCCACACCTCAACAATGCCCTGACCTACTTGTGTACTTTGTATTGGTCTGTAATTGTTTTATATACTGGTAGTCTAAACACCTAGGAGCAGTTTAGAATATAAAATGGGCTATTGTATCATCCTGACCACATCTGGCAAAAAGCGCCTTGTCTTTTTTATGTGTGGATATACAAATAACTTCATACGTGTGTAATATTTATTTTTTCAATATTTTTGATATATATTCAGCTTGAGTTGTTATGAGTCTCTTATTTGTTTTGATAATGATAACAATATTCTGGGTTTATGTAGTGCTTAATACATCAATGCTGTCACTAAGCACCTTGCATATTATTGTTCCTGCTTGCCTGCACACAATGTACAGTATGCACATTCTCCACTCACTGTGGAGCATTCCAGCCAGGTGCTATTTTAAAGACGCTCACAATGCTGAGCAAACTTCAATGACTTTCTCATGTTACTAGGCACCCATTTAAAACCTGGATGGAGAGTGGCAAATGAAGATTAATGTCTTGCCAAAGGACATTAGTGCAAGGCTGGGATTTGAACTCTCAACCCATGAACCACTATACTACGTCACCTCCACAAGTGATCCCCTAATATATGTGCAATTGTATGTTAAGGGAATAGAGAGAGAGAGTGGTGTATTTCAGCACACTTTATATTGCCCTTGTCAGTCTCCATCCATCATCTAATAACAAAGTCATTAACCAAAAGCAGGGCCATTTCATTAGCTGAAATGATGATTGATAGCAGGAACTAGGACAAAACTGTTTATTCCTGTGGAGCATGATGCACTACCTGTATGTACATGTACATTGTCTGTGCAGTCTTGGCTAGTCTCTCAGACTTTAACATTGTAATAATCTCTCTCTTTCTTCCTCTCCCTTCAGTGTACAAGTCTCCACAGTACGAGCAGCTTGGCTTTGAACTGATCGTCAAGCGTATGGTTGCCATTGGATACCCTCAGGTAAACAACCCATCTTTCACACTGCATGTATTTCCTCTCACAATCTACACACTGGTACAAGGGCATGCTGATTATGTAGGCATTGGAAACTAATTTATCATATTTCAAATATACAGGTATACTCTGCTTATGATAAATTAGGAGGATATAGAAAAAATATGCAAATGAACATACTGTATTATAAGATGGGTAGAAGAATCCCTGCAATCTGATTGGTCAATTACTGTGTAGTTATTTTTACTGGATGCACGCGATATCAACACGATATATGCGATATTAGAATCGATAACACCGATATCCCGGCCGGTTGTTTACATCGTCTGCGCCAACAAAAAAATAAGATGGCGAAATCGCGGCGGCGATTTGATTATCCAGCTTCTGTCAGAAGAAGAATTATCTAAATTGTTGGATGATTCGGATGCGGATAGCACGAAAAGGTCAATTAAGTATGGATTCTCATAGTCGGAAAAGTTTGCACAGATCAAGAACGTCAATTTAGGAGATATTTTAACGCCAGAATTGGACAAACTAGCTGTAGTGTTATCATCGTTCTAAACGACTAGGTCTATGCTTCTGTACATTAAGACTGACGGTGAGTTGTATTGTATACGTAGCTTAGAACTAGAAGTCTCTTCAGTACCTTCGCTATGGCATACAACGCCACTTTTTGGATCACTGTACTTGGGATACCTGTAACAAATTTCTATTCCCTGAGAGCACACGTATGTTTAACGCTGTGTTGGTGAAACTGAAGCGAGAGGGCCTGGGGAGCACCACACATAAAGCCTCAATTTCTGACTCTCTCAGCTCAGTCTGAGTTAGATTGCACCTCCCCAAAACTCAAAAGGCTTGCAAAACAAAGTGTTTATTAATTTAATGACTTTTTTTTGTTAAGGTTTGGGTCATTACATATGTTTATACTAACAACAATCAAATTATGCAAATTTAAAAATCATGCTTTCCGGTAATTACCGGATGCATGGCTATGGCAAATCATGCGTCCGGTAATTACCGGACGCATGATTTTTTACCGACGCATGATTTTGCCATGCACCCGTAAATCTGTAAAATAACAGATTTGTGTATTTTTGACGATTTTGGGGCCCCATTTTATAAAACAGATGATGCACAGGTTTAATTGGGTCGGTGGAATTGTGTGCACGCGGTACCTTTGAATTTGGTCTAAAACCCACTCGGCTGCGCCTCGTGGGTTCAAACCATTCAAAGGTACCTTGTGCACACAATTCCTACCGACGCACTCAAACCTGTGCATCATTTGTATACATGTACACTGTATACATTTGGTAAAAATGTATTTAAATTTGTTTGTTATCATCATCTTTTATGATATTAAATATGACATTATAAAAACAGAAAATTCAAAATTATTTAAATGAACATGAGGAAAGATTGATATGTCTCGTATGTGAAAAAAATCTACACAAGACATTCTTGACACAAAGAATACTACATGTAGTGATGTAGGTATCCCTCCAAATATTTAACAAAAAAAATTGAAGAAAAATGACTAATGTAGTTTATTAACCCAACATTAATAGGCATTGAATATTTTTGACAAGAACTTTGCAGTTTCATTGTAAATTTGTTGTACAAACATTGTTTTCTTGTTTTATTTCCAGGATCTGTACAACTTTGAATATGATCCATGCTTTCCTATCAGAGGTCTTGTCTTTGATAAGGTTTATGGAAACCTACTTAAGGTGAGGACATAATGTCTATGAATTATATAAGCAGCTACAATGTACATATATATGAGAAAATCGCATTGAAAAGAGCTAACTGAAGCTTTTCATCTTGTACTCATCAGAGTAAAACGCAAGAATCAACAGAAAGCCGAAATCAAACAATATAAACAGAAACTAAAAGGAACAAGGCGCAAAATATAATGAGCTCTGATTGGCTGTCTAACGTAATGGTAAATTAGCCTTATTGCCAGCCAGTTATTACGGGATAATCGCTAAAACAATCCAAGCGTCCGAACAAACTCTTTCTGTCTGCATAGAAGAGGGTATACAATGTATATTGTATTTATTTAAGTTATTCTGTGGTCATGTTTTATTACCATTATAGAGAAGTAAATTGTATGTGTACTTAAGTTCTTAGATTTCAAAAATGTTCGCGCATATTAGTAACTACAATACACTTAGTTCCTGTTTATTAAATATCACACTTTATTAGTAAAGATAAAGACCAGTTCTGGTCATGCGATTGCATTGTGAAAGAAACGTTGTGGAATCGATCAGAAAAGGTTGATCATCTAGCATATAAGTATTGGTGTGTACTGCAAGGTTCTGGAATCATCAAAATGATAAGAAATTTGGCCCAGTCTTGGTAAAGTTACAAGCACTGTACACAGAAAGATGTATATGGGACTACGCGACCACGTGCGCGATATCTATTTGGTCCCAATAGATATAATAATTTACCAAATATATCAATTAGTAGGCGGTTTCCTGACTTTCCGGCAAAATTTGTATCATCACGTATTAGTCAAAACATATTCTTTCACATGATTGGTAATGAGAGCTTCCATTTCATTTTTTTGAGAGAGGGGCGTTTCCAAAACTGGCCTTTACCTTTAAACACTTGATATTCTCATGCAGTTTGTTTTATAGCTGCACATGTATGTAACAGTACATCCATAAGTTTGAGACATACACAGAATAAAATTACATGTCATAACAAGATTTTCATGTGCATGTTCTTGAAATTGATAATGTACTCTTAATCTGTTTTGAAATATTATAAATCTCTCAAACTACAGATTGACACATATGGCAATATCCTGGTATGTGTACATGGCTTCAAATTCCTCTCTTCAGCAGAGATTGCAGAAAACTACCCTAACAAATTCATTGCCCTCAGAACAGAACAGGATCGTCTGTACGTCCTCAATACGCTCTTCAACCTGCCAGGTAAAGTAAGGCTTGTTTGCAAAGACCCCTTCAAGATAAAGTTGAGTAATGGGCTTGCTATTGCATTGTGAACAAAACTGTCCAGGGCCTAGTTGCATAAAACTTGCCATTGACGGTACCTTTGCTGCCATCAATGGTAAATTCCATAACAACCTTGATTTGATTAGCTGTTGAGTGATGTTGCCATGGTTGTTAATATTGATGGCAAAGTTACCATCAGAGGTAAGTTTCATGAAATGGAGCCCAAAAGTTATTGAGTAAGGTTTATTATGTTGGAATTATGAGAATAATGATAATGGTGAGATTCTAAGAATCATCAGAATTATTACAAATGGAGTCAATCCTACTGAAAAAGCCCAGGACACAGATTTTGCTACTTGGGACTAATAAGAACACTAATAGATAATGTTACGCATTTATCAGAACTCATTGTTCAATTTTGAGAATAAAATATTTTCTTCAACTTTTGTCTGATGATGTTTCTCTGGTTTGTTAAATGGTTTATATACTGTTATCTTTTGCCCAACATAGAAACCTACCTCATCGCATGCTTGGTGAACTATTTTTCAACTCAGCCAGACTTTGTGGACGGTGATAAGGGGGTGAGGAAAGGTGATCTCTTCATGTCTTGGGAGAGTATCTTCTCTGATGTCAGGAACACGGTCGACTGGGTTCATCTCAAGGTTAGAACAACATTACCTGTATCTGTCTTAACCGATTAGGATGTCTTCATCAGCTCGAGTTTGGCAAATACCCTGCTATTTTAACTATCCCGATCGCAAATTATCCAGCTAATTTGCGTCTTCATCAGCCCGCAGTTGCAATTAGCAGCATATTTGGTCGAGATAATCATCCCAAGATATCTTGCGCTAATTTGCAAAATATCCTGCCATTGTCCGGTGCGTCTTCACCAGCCCGAAGACTCACACTTTGCGCGAACACTGAGCAAAATATCTCGAGCTAATTTCTCGAGTTCGAGCTGATGAAGACACGATTTGTAACTTGGCGCTTATTTCCCAAATCAGAAATAGCGGGCTGTTTGGCAATCTCGAGCTGATTGAGTGATAAATTCTGTTATTCCCAAAGGCTTACCAAAAGGACCACCTGTTTTCCCCTGTAGGCGTTGGCTGAAAAGTAAATCATAATTCATTTTCTTTGGATAAGAAATAATTGTATCGTTCCATGACGTTTAGTCAATTTTTACAACATATGAAAAGTGAGAAATTACGTATCCTGTCAACACAACAAAATTTGCTACAAAAAAATAATTTGAGGATTGAAGACATAGCCATCTATGTCAAGAAGTTCTTGAGCTTTATGATGTATCAAATCTCTTGACCTGAAGTTAGTATAATGCATTGTGAATATGATGTCCATGATACTCTGGTAAAAGAATAGAAAGAAAAGGAAAAGAAAAATTGTAGTGAGCATGCAAGCAACTGAAACATAAACAATTCTGGCAGGACATAGCATGAAAATCTTGAGCGCTTGATTTAATCTTCCATCTGTAGCATAAGAGCTCATACCAGAGTAACATGGACGTTGTCATATGTTTTTGCCCCAACCACAAAAAAAAAAAATTAATTCTTCCTAGTTCCGACATTGACCCTTCTTTAAACTTTGCTTTCTCTCTACTCTCTAATTGCAAATAATAACTTTATTTGTGCATGGATGTGCCCCTGTTTTCCCTTTCCACTAATTATACCATGACAAAAAAAATACATTTTGGTTGCTTAATTTTTAAAGGAAACCTCACCCCAAAGAATGTATTAAGGTATGTTGAAAGATACAATTTATTCCTGGCTATTGATGTAACATATTCCTTATGAAAATGTACAAGAGATTTATAAATGAAGATATTCTTGGCATGATGTAAAGCCTTTGAGTATGACATGGGCACAGCCATTTTCTTGATAATGTGATGTATCAGGCAAACAACTTATAGATGTATCATGCACCAAGCTCTAGTTTGAAAGACTTTTTAATTCAATAACAAAAACTTTTCTTTTCAATGAGGGAAAATAATGGCTGAGAAGGTGAAAATTATATTCGTTGAAAAATATACATAACAGGAACAATTGTAACTCATTAATTTAAAAATACTAAAACATAGCAGTTGACAAACTTATTTCATTTATGTGAAGCCTTCAATCCAGAAGAGTTATATCTCAGTTCTGACAATTATAGTCCAAAAGATAATATCAGGTGAATAAAACAATTCATCACCACACACACACACACACACATGGGAAGAAAGCATCCATAAATTTGAAGACATTTACTTGATAAACGACTTCACATAGTACATCACGTTATCAAGAAAATGGCGATGCCCATTTCCTGCTGAGAATATTTACATTACGCTAAGAATATCCTGCTTTGTAACTTTCTCACACCTTTGGTTGGGAATCTTGTTAATGGGCAAATATACAATAAATCTCTCAGAATAAATAAAGTTATTTCTTGGGGTGAGGTTTCCTTTTTAAAAAAATTAACAAAAACAGATTGCCTGTAGCAACGTTTTCCTTGAAGTGATAAAATGCAGGCAAACTAATCATTGATTCCAGCTGATCTATGGAGGTCTTTGCTCAATCAGCATCCTGTCATTTTGTTTCTTTGTATTCATTTAGTCAGACAGCTTTATTCATTCATCCATTATTTATTACTATTGCACCTATTTCATCATATCATTATGTGAACTAAAGATGAAAAGCTTTGACTGTTGTTCTTTCATCAGGGTTCCCTCAAGGATAAAACGGTAGAGAATCCTGAAGAGTACATCATCAAGGATCCAAGGTTACCCATGCTTCTACAAAGGTGAGGGCAGCAGACTGGACCATTCCATCTCCTACGCAACCTTTTCGCTTTTACTCTCCAAGTTTTCTTCTTTTTTTTTTTTTTTTTAGCGTATCTTAGTGTCTGTATCAGAAACTAAAGACTATTCAGGCAAGCCAACTGGTCTATTGATACCATTCCCTTACAGGCAGCTATTAGGGAACTGTTCTGTTTTTCTGTAAACTGTACCATGCACTTTCTGGAAAATTGGTAACCGTGTTTCGTGCACCCCATTCAGTTCAACCTATAGCTGTAGCTGCAGATAACACCAGGCTCTTGAAGAGGTGCTCATCGTGGAGGTACAGGTGCTTAAGCGTGATCAGATGCAGGCTTTGGTGTGTCCTGGTAGCAACCTGCAGGGGAAACAGTATCAATAGTTTTTGTGCCTCGCCTTTAAAGTCATTATACACTTGTGTGTTCCACATTTTCTATGAAGAACATAAAAAGGACTTACCTCTAAGCTGATGGTGTCTTTAGATGGAAGACTCGTCGCCGGTCTAAAGACTAATTAAGCTCTTAGCGGGCAAGGTTGCTGTGCTTTCCAAAACCTTATCTCTCCTCTTCTCAGGGCTAAGACCCAGGTCTGAACTGTTCTCTTGGATGAGGATAGCAACAATATATGTAGATGGGTTGGTTTAAGCAGGCCCGGCTCTTTAAGAAAACAAGGCGTACCTGTTCACAATAGTATCACAGGTTCTCAAATAGCAGTAATCTTTCCTCATCGAAAACCGTAGTTGCATGTTTATATCCGCTTTGGGGACCGCATGCATGTTTCCCATGAATTTGTTTTCTTATTGAAACATATATGAAGCGAACCCGGATACAATCTGAGTCTGCTTTATGTGCCCTCAACTCTTTCTAAGGAAGAGACCAGGGCCCCATTGCATAAAACTTAGCATTGATGGTGACTTTGCCATTGATGGTAACTTCCGTGGAAACCTTGATTTGAATTGGCTTTTGGGTGATGTTGCCATGGTAGTTAATATTGAAGTCACAGTTACCATCAGTTGTAAGTTTTACGTAATGGGTCCCAGTTAACTATTAAATGCATTCACATTTCTTGCATACTTCTGGAGTTGCTGTTGACAGCCTATTACCTTGTTGAGGTTTATCTGACATAGCAACAACTATCGTTTGCTATTCATGTCGTGTAGTATTTTACCAGCAGAAATGGAAATAAAAATTGTTGAATGTAACAGTTACTTTAATTCAATTCAATAATTACTCTCGTGGGTATTTTGGAAGAATCATCCATAAATTTAGATTCATTATTAAACTTGTCCATTGCATTTTTCATCTGACTGCACTCATCTTGTACAAATACATGTTCCTGTACATGTGTATAGTAAAGTTTAAAGGGGAAGTCCACTCTGATATTAAGTTGGTTTTAATAGAAGCAGAAAAATTAGAAGAACAGGTCATTGAAAGTTTCAGCAAAATCAGATTAAAAATAAGAAAGTTATGAATTTTTGAAGTTGCGATCAATTAAACACAAATTGGCAATTCTGTGACGTATCTTGTGATGCCCCCTCCCAGTTGCTTTGTAGTATAAAAAAAAGAATCAGAAATGTCTATTATTCCCCTAAAGAAATTCCAATCATACAATAACATGCACCTAAATAAAATTATTTATTAATTATTACTTTATACAGCCCCTGTATGAAACAAATCTATTCTGTCATCAATAACTAAGAAAATGAATTGTTAATGAAATTTTCTATACAGAGCGAATTGGAGAGGACCTCGCAAGATACGTCACAGTATTACCAATTTGTGTTTCACTGATGACAACTTAAAAAATTCAGAACTTCCCTATTTTTAATCGGATATTGCTCAAACTTTCACTAGTATATTACTCTAATTTTTCTGCTTTTTATTAATACCAGCTAATCATCAGGGTGAACTTCCCCTTTAATAAAGTAAACAGATGTATATTTGTCTTTTGTTTACTGTGAATAACTGCCCTGTATTTTTACCCTTGGTAAAAGACTAAAGGTATACATTGAGTGCATTGTGTTAAATTTGAATCTATGCAGATATCTGGATTTGAAATGAGAAAAATGGCCAGCAACCTTTAAGTATGGTTTGTTTGACTAGATTTATAGATTTTCACAAACATTCATCAATGTTATCTAACCATGGAGTATATACATATATAAGAAGTTAATTTCTCTTTTTTTTTAATGATTTTTCATGGCCAGTGAAATATTCACTCTAAAATGTTCCTAACAGTAACTCTTAATCATTTTTTTTAAATGCAATTTCTTTCACTTGTAGAATGAGAGACCATGGGAAGAAAGTGTTCCTTGTGACCAACAGTGGCTACAACTATACCAAGGTAATATCTGTTATATTTGAATTTAATTATTTCAACATCTCCATTTTAAAAACATGTATAAAGCATGACAAAAATATTTAAAAAAACAATAACATTGTACAAGTAAATACATAAAGAAAAAAAGATTAACGTAAATGTGGTGGGATCACAAAAAGTTTGGTACATTTTGTAAACATGATCCCATTAACATTAAAAAAAACATACATCATAAGTACAGAACAAAATACAATAGTGAAATCAAAGTGGCAGAGAGAATTGTAAATTCATATCCATATTCAAACTTTTTGTAAGAATATAGATTTTTCATATATCTAAGACATTTAATAATAAATACTCTTTATACTTAAATTTGAAAGAGTTTAAAGAATTTGTGTTTTTGGTGTCTCGTTTGTTATTATTGATCTAGAAAATAAATGCTTGTACTGTCAAACATGTCCATATTATTCCCTTGAGGGAGAAATTAGTGTTGTAGAACCTGTTGAGAAAGGCCACCCTTGTACAATGGCCATCTTTTCTGTTTCTCTTGGGTAGCTTTAGTAGAAATGCTTTATTGTGTTACTAAATAAGTTTATTGATTTCCAATGATGCATTCAGTGAAAGTGTACTCTTTCTTCAGTAACCCAAGCAGCAATCGCACATGATATTTCATGGAGTAGAAATCAAGTAAAATACATAAGCTTTTTTTAAAGGTATAAATAAATCACGTAGCTTTGATTGGAGAGTAGTTGATTTGAATTTATTGAGCAATAGGCAGATATTTGTAAGAAATGGTAATAAGTACCCTTGACCCCCACCTCCCTTCAGGGGGAATGAGAGCAATACAGGTTAATGATATTTATGTTGTCATTTTTTCGTTCTGACACATTTTAATTTTAGACCGAGTATCAATTTATTTATCCTTCTCACTGTTATTTGTCATTTCAGAAAGTGATGAAGTACTTGTTTGACTTCCCTCATGGGCCTGCGGTAAGTTACCATCTTATTCTGCATGGAGCATTCCAAAATAAAAAAAGATGTAGATATGCACCCTATGTAGTCAGAGAAGTTGTGCCCATTTGTTAGACATTCCTCTTCAGTAATTAACTATTTTTCAGGAAAGACCTAGATCCCATCATAGAAATGCAAGTGACATATAAAAGGTATGCTAGTGCTCTATTAATCTTAGATTTCTGGCTTCTTAGGAACATTATCAAAAACTAGTATTACAAAAATAAAAAATAAAAAATAATAATCCTTATTCCATTGACATATCCACCACATCACAACATGACTAAGTAACCTTCCATTCGCCACCAGTGCCAATTGGCACAGGCGCTCGTTCGTGACATGTGCAGATTGGCATAAAACAATAGGCACCAATTAATGAAAGGATTGCTTTTTGCAACACAATGGCTCTGCAAATTTGCCCATTTCTGGTCTTCATTAGCTCCATGACTACCCTTTTATCTTGAAAGAAACATTTTAATAATCTCAAAGCCTTGGGTATATCTATCCCATGATAAATACAACCTGGCACAGGGAGGTTATTTATGTAGTGTTTAAAAAATCAACCAGGAAGTATAGAACAACAACACCAAAAATTGCAGAGGTGGACAAGTGTACGTTCAGATTAATGCATTCTAATCTACTTTATCTTGATCACAGAACTATTGCTGGTATGATTAGGTTCAGGGATAAGTAGGAGTGATCAGGTACTCACTGTGATTTTACGATGTTATGCCTGCAGTTTTAGCTTTAGCCAGGTTAAACTTTACAAAACACTTGAGAAGCACATTACGTGCAAAGAAGCATTGTTTCATAAGTGGAATATTAGTTTAGTAGACTGATTCTCACTGTGGTATCTATATAGGGGTAATTCCATAAATTAGGGACCCACTTTGTGACATTTTTGGTGTCCCTGTTGCATAAGGAACCCACACGTATTTGTGGCTCTGAGTAAAGACTTAAATAGTGGAGTGAGATTGTAAAGTGATTTCCAAGCATAATATTGCATCCTCATACCTAGAATCACTTAACAATCATACTCCACTATTTAAGTCTTTAGTCAGAGCCATAAATAAATGTGGGTTCCTTATGTAACAGGGACACCAAAAATGTCACAAAGTGGGTCTCTAATTAATGGAATTACCCATAGAAGAAGAACTTAATGTTTGTGATTCTACATGGCATGTGAATTTAGTGGAGTGCATGAAGGGAAAGGCTGCATTAGTACATCTTTCCCTTGTCTAAAATTTATCTATTTCTGTAATCTAATCCTTCGTCCTCTCAACTCTCTACAGCCTGGAACTCCTCACAAGAAGTGGTACCAGTACTTTGACATCACCATTGTAGATGCCAAGAAACCCAGCTTCTTTGCCAACGGAACAATCTTGAGACAAGTTGATCTTGTAAGTCATGGCTCTTTATCTCTGCTTACCGATTCCCAATAGATTTGGAGAGCTTGACGTGTTTTGTATGACACTATTAAATATGATTTTGATGACTTATTTCAGAGAAAATGTGCCTTATTTTGTCTGTATTGTTTATTTGGCAACAAAACAAAAACAACAAAAAGGGAGAAAAAAAATTAATCATGTATTTTAAGGGCAAGCATAGTACAAAGAGAAACAAAGAGTTATGAAAACTTGCTGAAAAACACTGATAATGTGGTATAAAATCTATAGTCTTCTTATTTGGTTACAATTGTGTTGGATTTTTGAAGAGGATGCAAGTTTGTACACTATGTTTAGATTGAAGCTTGAAGATCCACAATATCACTTTATCGTTATGACTGGAGTGGTAACAAAATTGTGATGCTATTTTCATCTTCATCTACATGTATCAATTTACTTTCCTATAATCAAAGCTTACTTTCCCGTCTCTTATGAATAACAGGATACAGGTTCCCTGAAGATCGGCAGTCATGTCGGCGTGGCCCAGCAAGGAAAGGTCTACTCCGGAGGATCCTGCGATGTCATCTGTGAGATGCTCCATGCCAGAGGCAACGATGTCCTCTACATCGGAGACCACATCTTTGGAGATATCCTCAAGTCTAAGAAGGAGAGGGGATGGAGGACCTTCCTGGTGGTACCGGAGGTTGCACAAGAACTTTCAGTCTGGACAGAGAAGAGAAGTAAGAAATAGAAGTTATGAGGATGATGATAATGATAATGATGATGGAAATGAAAATGTCTTTGTGGTATGAGAGGTTGCTCAAGAACTCTGTGTCTGGATAGAGAAGTAAACAAGCGTAAACAAGTAAGGAAAGCAACTTGTTATTGAAAGAATGAGAAATATAGTAATAATCTGAGGTGTTTTTTTTTTAGCATGCTACGAGTCATATATAACATGCTATGTCTAAGAACCAGTGCCTAGGTTGAATTCAAACTTTGTATCCTATCAAAAATTAAGTGCTTACGTTAAATGAACCATTACATTGTCTTTCCATTTTAATCTATGAATTATATGTTGCAAAAATTCTAATAACGACATATGTAACAAGGTCTACTAGATGAAAGTTCATTGGTAAAAGTTGCTTTATAAATGTATAGTCTGAAAAAAAATTCTTTTTATTATGGACTATTACATACCATTTCTTTGTATAACAAGTTTGATCAGTATATTTTCCATATCAGTTCGCTGGAATTACACTAAGAAGACGATGGTTGTAAACATACAACCACAATACAGTTTATTTTTGAAAGGTACATTTAGGTACACCTCAAGGATACATTTTGAATGAATATTCATAAATTTCATATTGTTTTGTTTTTGTTTATTACAGCATTGTTTGAGAAACTTGAAGAGCTGGATGTGGCCTTAGCAGAGCAGTACAAGTAAGTGATTCTAAATTCAGTTACAATGTATTTTGATGCCACATACATGCGTAGTCCCATATTGAGCCTGCCACTGTTTGTGATTTTTTCGCAAAGTCTAGACAATTTGTTATCAGTTTGGTGATTCTAAAAGCTATAATTTACAATTCTTCATTCACGATGCAATCACTTTACCAGTGGAACTGAACATGCATCAGTTTACATTAACATTCTTGTTCTCCTTTTAGTTTATTTTTGTATGTCCGTATATATGGCAAACACAGGCATAATGCTCACTTAAATCTGCCTGGAATTATCTACAAAATGTATTTTTTGTTTAGAACAATGAAACTTTTTTTAGCTGGCTACCCACTTCACTTTGAACTGATCTTGCATCATATCTTCTAGAATGGTAACTGTAACTGTTACTGATTGCCTTTCAGCCTGTAGGAATCTTGACAGTACGGCTTGCAACGAACAGTCACGTGTCACGTGTCACGTTCACGTTCACGTATTGCGCCCTTTCGTGAAACAGGTCACCCAAATCTACAAAGTGTTGGGTTACGTGACCCAACAATTTGTTGATTTGCTATATGCAATCTACGAAAGTTCACGTAAATTGACGCTGGCGTTTAAAAAAAAAATGCAAATTGTCATTGAGAAGAGACTAATGGCAAAAAAGCTGCTTCAGGCCCAAATCTTTAGCTAATCATTAATGATTAAATAATGCGATTAAAAATGAATGAGACACCCATTTTGCTCGATTGAAATTAAGTACATTAACAAAAATCAGTTCAGTAAAGCAAATATATAATATAATATAATATATATTTTCATATTTTTAGTGCCCAAATAATTAATCATTCTCATCTCGCCTTCAATGATCTTTCATATTGTGCCCCCTCCCCAATGAAATTTCAATTTTGCCTCGTTCTTTTCATTTTCGATTCGTCGCCACAGATTTTTTTGACATTTGCCCCCAGATGAGCATATTTTGATACCTTATTTGTGACACTGGCAGGTCACTAATTGGCGTGGGGTCCAGGGGCGGATCCCCCGGAAGCTCAGGGGTTTTATGCATTAAATTACGGTCAGATTAGCATCCAAGGGCCTGCCTAAGGGCCCTAGGTGGAATCCAGGGGGACATGCCACCGTAAGCTCAGGGGTTTTAGGTATTAAATCACGGTCAGATGATCACATCTTGATACCTCATTATTTTGTGACACTGGTAGGTCACTATTCTTTCTTTCTCTCTCTTTCTTTCTATTTCACTGTAATATACTTTTTCAAAAAAGGGGGAGGGCAAGGGCCTTTTGGCCCCCCGATCCACACCTTGTTGGCGGAGAAAATCCAACTGATCTCCCCTACTTTTCTTCTTCCTCTTTTTTTCCTTTCCCTTTCTCTCCTCTTCCCTTTCCCTTCTATCTCTTTTAAGTTTGCTGGGGGCATGGGCCTTTCGGTCCCCCCGATCCACACGTTGTTGGTCGAATTAATCGCAACTGATCTCCCCTTCTTTTCACCCTTTTCTTTTCTTCTTCTTTTTTGTTCCCTTTTAGCTCTCCTCCTTCCCTTTCCCTTCCCCCTTTTTTGGCGGGGGGGAGGCAAGGGCCTTTCGCCCCCCCCCCCCCGATCCACAACTTATTCCTTCTTCTTCCTCTTTATTTCCTTCCATTTATCTCCTCTTTTCCTTTATTTCTTTCCCTTTCCTTTTTTTTTGATGGGGAGGCAACAGCATGGGAGGCAAGACCCTTTCGGCCCCCATCCGATCTCCTTCTTTCCCTTTTCTTTTCTGCTTCCTCTTCTTTCTTTCCCTTTCTCTCCTCTTTCCCTTTCCTTTCTTTTCTTCTCTCTCTTTTTTTTGGGGGGCAAGGCCACCTGGCCCCTGGATCCGCGCCTGCTCGCTGATGCCAGATCTAAAAGATATCACAAGGTCGAACACCAATTACTCAATTCTATACACAAGACTGCATCAGCCCCATCACAACTCAGTCATACAGCATTATCATTACAGAGTGCCTACATCGTCATAATCACCAGCATCATCATATATCTTTCACATAATAAGAAAATGAAAAGAAAAGAATTAAGCAGTATTAACTAATTTTATTAACATTTAGAACTCATTGATCAACATAATTTTTTCTATAATGATCTTTCTAAATGCAACATGACATATATATCAACAAAAGAAAGGTAACAAATAAATGGGGGGTGGGGGAGCTGCTGTCTCTTGAATTCAAATTTTTCAGATGTAAAATTTTACTATAAATTTAGAAAATTATATATTTTAAAATAAAATCCATAGGATTTATTCAATTATCAACATGCTATATTACTATGTAAGGCACAGCTATATACTGAGTTTTATGAGTACTTTTTTTTTACATTGGACATTATTGTTGTTATTACTACTATTATCATTATTATTATTGTTATTATTACTGCTATGCTATTACTGCTATATGATCCAATCCAATCCAATTGACCCAATCTGCGAACGATACAACTCCGCAGTTCTCCAACCTGGAAGAAATCAAGAAGAAGATCATTGTCGTGATTAGTACTATTATTATTATTGTTATTATTATTATTAATATTTTAAAGTACTACTATTGTACTACTCCTACATCATTTTATCCCCCCTTCAATTTAGTATCCAGTTCAGCATCCCTAATATATTTGTCAGAACTTGAATTAATCAAAAAGCTATGTTACATGTACACGCATTTAAAAGAACAAATAAATACTTTCATGATCTTCGCTATATCTTCTCTTCTTCTTCTTCTTCTTCTTCTTCTTCTTCTTCTTCAAAGTTCTGGTAATCTTCAAAGGGCTATGTAGCCTATCCGAAACTAGTCAGTGAACTAGTCAGTACTAAAGACTACAAGTGGTGTGAGGAAGACAGATGATTTTTTTTTAGTGGGATAAGGGAATTAGATGCCTCAGGAGTAGTCCCTGGCAGTTCTCTGGACTGTCAGCATGCACTACATTTCCTGGAAGTCAGTTCCATTAACTTTGGGACAGAGTTTTGGTCAAATTCAAACTTTTCTATGTCGCTTCTGGCTTGGTGCAACTGGAGGGTCATGTCATGGTTCTTCCATGATCGTGATTTGTTGAAGGAAAATAGGGCTTTGGCAGAGAGACCATTGACTATCTTGTGCACCATTCCCAGTCTACTTGCAGAGTGCCTTGTAGATAGAGTAGGCCACTAAAACGTAATCATCTCAGTCACGCTGCTGGTTCTCTTGTAGTCCCCATTGTGACATAGCATGTGCCCGGCGCTGGATCTTGTCAAGATCATGGACATCTGAGATGTTTTAGGGATCCCAGACGCTGGAACTGTTCTCAAGATGAGGGTGGACTAGGGACTTGTATGAAAAAAGCCTGGGTATCAAACCTTCTGCATGGGACAACCTGCATAATAAAACCAAAAAGAGAGGAGAAAGCAAATATGATTAAAACTAGCTGCGCTACATTAGATTTTAAAAAAATAGTACCCACCCACTTTCGGTCTTACATTTTAGTTTTATTAAAAAAAATGATAGACTTATGTCTATCTGAATCTATCTATCTTTTTTTGAAGAGTAGAGTAAAGGTTTATAATGTATTTCCAATTCTTTTACAAGTAACTTTCAAAATTGTTTTTCTTAAATTATTATTATTAAACATTTGCTACATACAATAACAGGCAGTACATGTAGAGGTAGAAGTCTATTAATTATAAGTTGTTTGTAAACATAGGTGTATCTACTGAACTTCAGTTGCTAAATTTTGTGAGAACAAGTTTGATAGATATAATGTAATATTGAGGAAAACAATGCCTTTGAGTAGGCCTAAGTCTTTTAATATCATGCTGAGTGGATACTGATTTGTTTATTTAGCAACACCGTAGTTTGTCACCTAAATAAAGCTAGAGAATGAGAATTACTAGATTTAATGCAACATAAGATGACAGTTCCCCCAAAATATCATTAGTCCAGGATGAGTGCGATGTTCGCATGGGCTTAGATTATAAATACAGCCTGAATATTTTCGAACTTCATACAAACATACCTTGCCAGAGTTCAACTTAGGTGTCGATCCTGTTCCTGAGTAGATCTACACCATAACATTTGATGGTCAGGTCCTGGTGCTCTCTTATGCACTTCTGTGGTCATTATCTGCTTCTTGGTTCCATAGAATCTACAATTAAAAGACAATAGAAACTTAGTAAGGTTCGTGCTGGTATCAAATACATGCATTGGCGGATCCAGGGGGGGCACAGGGGCACATGCCCCGGCCAAAAGATTTTTTTTTAAATTAGTGCTCACTACCCCCCTATGTCCATTATTTGAAGAAAAGATAAATATTTACTTGAATTTTAGGTCTGTTTTAGTAGCGTATCTCTACGCCGGAGTTACGGGGTCAAAGTAGGGATATGATTCTGAACAAGCGCCCATTGATCTTCCTAAACCAGGCATTTATTTAGTCTTTTTTAATTATAATGTACATTTACACAGCAAAATTCAAGGTACATGATTCCATTATAGATACAGATACATGCTGTTTAGACTTTAGTGTTAGATCTAGACTATACTACTTTACTAGCCTACATTCTAGATCTAACACGTACTATTCACTAACACTAAAGTGTAGCCGCGCCATCTCAGGAAACGCAGTCACCGTTCTTGTTGGATGTACAGCCGGCTAGCATCGGCGAAATGAAAATCATAATCCGCTCGACAAGATATCATAGGCTTGGACTAGCAATGAGCCATTTGCGCCTTCTCTGTAACAGGTCCACATCTACCACTAATTATTATTGATAATCAAGCTCTAAACTAAACTTTAAAAGTATGAGACGTGCTAAAATTAAATAATCTATGGTAAACTTCTGATTGTTTCTAAAAATATTACCGTTGACGACACAAATTAGAGTTCATTCAATCAGTTAATATTCCTTGATCAGACAAAAGAAAAGGGGATGGGATAGGGGGTAATACGTTGTGACAATGCGGAGAGCCCCTAACTGCAGCTGCAACGACGAACACATCATGATTGTTTCAGAGATATCAACACAAAATGGATCTTTACATACTTTTTTGATATGGTATGGTATCACTTCAATGTTGATGTTTACCTGAAGATTTTCTGTTTCACTGAGATGTACTTGACAAACTTCTATTACAATAGAAATTCACTTAAAAGAAACATGCTTCATTGTTTCTAATTGAAGTAACTTCAAAGTTGCAGTTCATACAATCGCCATTTTTCCTCAATTTCGTACTCTTGACTAGTCTTAGTAACAAGCGCTTGCAATTTTAAAAATATTGGTTAAACCCTCACGTCACGTTTTGGTAGACGTGATCATTCGTGTTTTACCGGCGTGGAAAACAACAAATGGTAGGCCCTACACTTCGTAAATTAGAGTCACCTATTTTACGAAACAGCGCAAAAAGTTAACGTGACACGTGACACGTGACTGTTCGTTGCAAGCCAACCCTTGTGTAATTTAACGTTTGAAATTTGGAATTGAATTGGGGCCTTGAGCGAAGTACACGTTTAGCTGACCAAAAGTGCGAGGCAGTTTCCACTCCCTGTGGGATCATAAAATATGTCATCTAGATCGTTTGCCTGTAAGTCTGGAGTATTGATGGTCGTTAAATTTAAGATCAGACCTTCGAAGGGTCATTAGATCTTATTTTGATCTGAAAAATTTCTATCGTATAAAAGAATCAAAATCAGTTCGAGAAAAGACAGTCTCCAGCAGTAAAACAATAACAAGCATAGTTTAAAACCAATCTAAGACGTATTCATAGTGAATTTGAGGGTAATGCATGGCATCCATGCTAAAACTCTTGCAAAAATACTAAGGAATAAGATACGGGTGGATGCCACGCGCAATTTTTTTAAACAAAAATGTTATTTTGGGCTCTAATTTTTTAATTTTTTGCCCGAATATGAATTATCTGATAAAGGTCTTACAATTGATATAGTTTTCACTATGAGTTTGAAGTAATAAAAGATGTTTAATATACATATTTTGAATGTTGTATATTACGCACATATTTTTAATGGCGCAATGAAACATAAACTGCTTTACTCAGAATATAAATTATGAAAACTAATTATATTTTAAACTTTTTTTACACACCATAAATCTGTCCATTGAAACTCTTTTTTTTAATATTCTTGATTAAACATATAACATATGTTGTTATGCTACACACATAAACGAAATGATCAGGAAATGTAATGGATAAGTCATTTTGTTAACCCCGATGATCGAATTGATGTCTTTTTACAGGAGTGGAAACACACTGTACATGTACTGTATATGGCAATTCCCACATAATATTAGCAGTATTGGGCCAAAAAACTGAAAAGGCACATACCACCTGACACCCAATCTTAATTGCAATGACGACCTTCGTCATTGCCTTGTTTTCGTTCACATTCTGCCCCATTAAAATATACTTATCCTCCTTATCGTCCGGAAATCCCATTCGTTTTGCACGTAGTGCTTGTTATTGCAATGACGACCTTCGTCATTGCCTTGTTTTCGTTCACATTCTGCCCCATTAATATACTTATCCTTATCGTCCGGAAATCCCATTCGTTTTGCACGTAGTGCTTGTTATTCCTAGTTAGGTACTTTCCTCATGTCCGTTTCCTTTCAAATTTCGTAGGCGTAATCTCTGATATCTCATCAAGGTCACCTACTTTTTCGATTTTCGAAATCACTCATGCATAACCATCCAGGTGCCATTTTGTCCGTTTCTGGTCCATTTCAAGGCCTTTCTTCATTCCTTTCTATCCCCACTATCCTAGATCCTACAAACTTCTAACAAATTCCTTTAGATAGTCTAAGAGATGTTCTTTCATCTGCGACATATAACTTGACCTTCAAAATGCCATCTTCATAGTCAAAATTCAAATCTGAAACCGTCTCCGTCAACAATCTCTCAAATTCTTGAAAAATAGACCCTACAAATCTAAAAATTGCAATAACTTTCTTTAACCAATTCTGTTCCGTCTCATCTTCTCGCAGTATCTTTATTTCATAATTGCACATAGCCATGCCAAATTTTACGCTCCAATGGCTATGCAAAACATAAATAGCGCCCTCTAAAGTTCTGGGAATTGGCTTTCTTTCTGTGGCCGTATCTCCATCATGGCTTGGCAGACCCGTACCCTTTTTTGGATTTAGATACTTGAACATATGCCCTTTCCAGCCATACACAAAATTATATACCCTAACACTGACCGACTTTGCGAAAAATGCCCTCCAAATTCGCCATTTTCAAGAAAATTGAGAAATAACTTCAACTTGCTCTAAATTGGCGATCTTTATACCTAAATCAATGAAACTTGGCAGACATATGTATCCATATACGTGACAACTGTCTGCCAAGTTTGGTAAAATTCGAAAGTGTCAGCGCAAAGTTATCGCCAAAAATGATGAATTTACTATGCATTACGTAATAGCGCGTTTAATGCGTGCAATACATTGCGCGAAGATAACAATGGTGTCAAACTGACCGCAATAAAGTGCCCTTTCGAATGATACCAAGTATAGTATATGTTCACACAGAAAATTGTGAATAAATCGCATTTAAACAAAGGTCACTACACGAATTCCGCCGAGTTTCCGCCCAAATCTAACACGTATCGGCTATGACGTCATTTTTTCAGACTGCTTTTCGCCCCTTAAACCTCCTTTTTTTCCTTGAAAATTTGCAGTGACATGCCGAGTTGCAATATGCAGGGCACCTCGTGGCGGATTTTTGAAATTGGTCAATGGAGCCATTTAAGACGCCATTTTGTCCTATAAATCTTTTTTACATCACGTGTTTCGATAGGATTATCATAGAAAAAAAGAGTTGTTTACAATAACAACCATGAAATCCTCTTTCTAATGATACCAAATACGGCCCATAAAGAGACATAAAGAGAGAGAAAAAACAATTTCACTCCGGTCATAATACAGATTCTGTACGTTTTCCGCCCATGCATTACACGCATTGTCTATGGGGCATATCGGGTTCATGCTTTTGGCCCCCAGAACGATCTTGATTGCAATGACGAACATGCACCAAATCCCATTGGTTTTGCACGCAGTGCTTGCGAGCCCTTTCTAGGTTCTTTCCCCTATCCCAATTTCTTTCAAACTTCGTAGGCATAGTCACTACCATCCACTCAAGGTCACTGTTGAGGCCTTTCTTTCGCCCTACCTATCTCCAATATCACAAAAGCTACAGACTTCGTACAAATTGCTCTGGATGGCTTGCAACGAACAGTCACGTGTCACGTGTCACGTTCACGTTCACGTATTGTGCCCTTTCGTGAAACAGGTCACCCAAATCTACAAAGTGTTGGGTTACGTGACCCAACAATTTGTTGATTTGCTATATGCAATCTACGAAAGCTCACGTAAATTGACGCTGGCGTTTAAAAAAAAAATGCAAATTGTCGTTGAGAAGAGACTAATGGCAAAAAAGCTGCTTCAGGCCAGAATCTTTAGCTAATCATTAATGATTAAATAATGCGATTAAAAATGAATGAGACACCCATTTGGCTCGATTGAAATTAAGTACATTAACAAAAATCAGTTCAGTAAAGCAAATATATAATATAATATGATATATATTTTCATATTTTTAGTGCCCAAATAATTAATCATTCTCGTCTCGCCTCCAATGATCTTTCATATTGTGCCCCCTCCCCCAGATGAGCATATTTTGATACCTTATATTTGTGACACTGGTAGGTCACTATTCTTTCTTTTTCTCTCTTTCTTTCTATTTCTCTGTAATATACTTTTTCAAAAGGGGGAGGGCAAGGGCCTTTCGGCCCCCCGATCCACACCTTGTTGGCGGAGAAAATCCAACTGATCCCCCTACTTTTCTTCTTCCTCTTTTTTTTCCTTTCCCTTTCCTCTTCCCTTTCCCTTCCCTTCCTTCTATCTCTTTTAAGTTTGCTGGGGGCATGGGCCTTTCGGTCCCCCCGATCCACACGTTGTTGGTCGAATTAATCGCAACTGATCTCCCCTTCTTTTCATCCTTTTCTTTTCTTCTTCTTTTTGTTCCTTTTAGCTCTCCTCTTTCCCTTTCCCTTCCCCTTTTTGGCGGGGAGGCAAGGGCCTTTCGCCCCGATCCACAACTTATTGGCGGGAAAATCGCAACTGATATCCCCCTTCTTTTCTTCTTCCTCTTTATTTCCTTCCCTTTATCTCCTCTTTTCCTTTATTTCTTTCCCTTTCCTTTTTTTTGCTGGGGAAGGCAACAGCATGGGAGGCAAGACCCTTTCGGCCCCATCCGATCTCCTTCTTTCCCCTTTTCTTTTCTGCTTCCTCTTTTTTTCTTTCCCTTTCTCTCCTCTTTCCCTTTCCTTTCTTTTCTCTCTCTCTCTTTTTTTTTGGGGGCAAGGCCACCTGCCCCCCCCCTGGATCCGCGCCTACTCGCTGATGCCAGATCTAAAAGAAATCACAAGGTCGAACACCAATTACTCAATTCTATACACAAGACTGCATCAGCCCCATCACAACTCAGTCATACAGCATTATCATTACAGAGTGCCTACATCGTCATAATCACCAGCATCATCATATATCTTTCACATAATAAGAAAATGAAAAGAAAAGAATTAAGCAGTATTAACTAATTTTATTAACATTTAGAACTCATTGATCAACAATTTTTTCTATAATGATCTTTCTAAATGCAACATGACATATATATCAACAAAAGAAAGGTAACAAATAAATGGGGGGCTGCTGTCTCTTGAATTCAATATTTCAATTGTAAAATTTTACTATAAATTTAGAAAATTATATATTTTAAAATAAAATCCATAGGATTTATTCAATTATCAACATGCTATATTACTATGTAAGGCACAGCTATATACTGAGTTTTATGAGTACTTTTTTTTTTACATTGGACATTATTGTTGTTATTACTACTATTATCATTATTATTATTGTTATTATTACTGCTATGCTATTACTGCTATATGATCCAATCCAATCCAATTGACCCAATCTGCGAACAATACAACTCCGCAGTTCTCCAACCTGATCTTCGCTATATCTTCTCTTCTTCTTCTTCTTCTTCTTCTTCTTCTTCTTCTTCTTCCTCTTCTTCTTCTTCTTCTTCAAAGTTCTGGTAATCTTCAAAGGGCTATGTAGCCTATCCGAAACTAGTCAGTGAACTAGTCAGTACTAAAGACTACAAGTGGTGTGAGGAAGACAGATGATTTTTTTAGTGGGATAAGGGAATTAGATGCCTCAGGAGTAGTCCCTGGCAGTTCTCTGGACTGTCAGCATGCACTACATTTCCTGGAAGTCAGTTCCATTAACTTTGGGACAGAGTTTTGGTCAAATTCAAACTTTTCTATGTCGCTTCTGGCTTGGTGCAACTGGAGGGTCATGTCATGGTTCTTCCATGATCGTGATTTGTTGAAGGAAAATAGGGCTTTGGCAGAGAGACCATTGACTATCTTGTGCACCATTCCCAGTCTACTTGCAGAGTGCCTTGTAGATAGAGTAGGCCACTAAAACGTAATCATCTCAGTCACGCTGCTGGTTCTCTTGTAGTCCCCATTGTGACATAGCATGTGCCCCGGCGCTGGATCTTGTCAAGATCATGGACATCTGAGATGTTTTAGGGATCCCAGACGCTGGAACTGTTCTCAAGATGAGGGTGGACTAGGGACTTGTATGAAAAAGCCTGGGTATCAAACCTTCTGCATGGGACAACCTGCATAATAAAACCAAAAAGAGAGGAGAAAGCAAATAAGATTAAAACTAGCTGCGCTACATTAGATTTTAAAAAATAGTACCCACCCACTATTAGGTCTTACATTTTAGTTTTATTTAAAAAATGATAGACTTATGTCTATCTGAATCTATCTATCTTTTTTGAAGAGTAGAGTAAAGGTTTATAATGTATTTCCAATTCTTTTACAAGTAACTTTCAAAATTGTTTTTCTTAAATTATTATTATTAAACATTTGCTACATACAATAACAGGCAGTACATGTAGAGGTAGAAGTCTATTAATTATAAGTTGTTTGTAAACATAGGTGTATCTACTGAACTTCAGTTGCTAAATTTTGTGAGAACAAGTTTGATAGATATAATGTAATATTGAGGAAAACAATGCCTTTGAGTAGGCCTAAGTCTTTTAATATCATGCTGAGTGGATATACTGATTTGTTTATTTAGCAACACCGTAGTTTGTCACCTAAATAAAGCTAGAGAATGAGAATTACTAGATTTAATGCAACATAAGATGACAGTTCCCCAAAATATCATTAGTCCAGGATGAGTGCGATGTTCGCATGGGCTTAGATTATAAATACAGCCTGAATATTTTCGAACTTCATACAAACATACCTTGCCAGAGTTCAACTTAGGTGTCGATCCTGTTCCTGAGTAGATCTACACCATAACATTTGATGGTCAGGTCCTGGTGCTCTCTTATGCACTTCTGTGGTCATTATCTGCTTCTTGGTTCCATAGAATCTACAATTAAAAGACAATAGAAACTTAGTAAGGTTCGTGCTGGTATCAAATGCATGCATTGGCGGATCCAGGGGGCACAGGGGGACATGCCCCCGGCCAAAAAATTTTTTTTTTAATTAGTGCTCACTACCCCCCTATGTCCATTATTTGAAGAAAAGATAAATATTTACTTGAATTTTAGGTCTGTTTTAGTAGCGTATCTCTACGCCGGAGTTACGGGGTCAAAGTAGGGATATGATTCTGAACAAGCGCCCATTGATCTTCCTAAACCAGGCATTTATTTAGTCTTTTTAATTAGAATGTACATTTACATAGCAAAATTCAAGGTACATGATTCCATTATAGATACAGAGATACATGCTGTTTAGACTTTAGTGTTAGATCTAGACTATACTAGCCTACATTCTAGATCTAACACGTACTATTCACTAACACTAAAGTGTAGCCGCGCCAGCTCAGGAAACGCAGTCACCGTTCTTGCTGGATGTTACAGCCGGCTAGCATCGGCGAAATGAAAATCATAATCCGCTCGACAAGATATCATAGGCTTGGACTAGCAATGAGCCATTTGCGCCGTCTCTGTAACAGGTCCAGTATGAGACGTGCTAAAATTAAATAATCTACGGTAAACTTCTGATTGTTTCTAAAAATATTACCGTCGACGACACAAATTAGAGTTCATTCAATCAGTTAATATTCCTTGATCAGACAAAAGAAAAGGGGATGGGATAGGGGGTAATACGTTGTGACAATGCGGAGAGCCCCTAACTGCAACGACGAACACATCACGATTGTTTCAGAGATATCAACACAAAATGGATCTTTACTTACTTTTTGATATGGTATGGTATCACTTCGATGTTGATGTTTACCTGAAGATTTTCTGTTTCACTGAGATGTACTTGACAAACTTCTATTACAATAGAAATTCACTAAAAGAAACATGCTTCATTGTTTCTAATTGAAGTAACTTCAAAGTTGCAGTTCATACAATCGCCATTTTCCTCAATTTCGTGCTCTTGACTAGTCTTAGTAACAAGCGCTTGCAATTTTAAAAATATTGATTAAACACTCATGTCACGTTTTGGTAGACGTGATCATTCGTGTTTTACCGGCGTGGAAAACAACGAATGGTAGGCCCTACACTTCGTAAATTAGAGTCACCTATTTTACGAAACAGCGCAAAAGTTAACGTGACACGTGACACGTGACACGTGACTGTTCGTTGCAAGCCTGACAGTACAACAGAGAAGATGATTTGGTGTTAGCCTGAATGGGTTCTTTATAGAGTCAAACCTGTATAAGCGACCACTTCTCTATAAAGACCACCTGTCTATAGTGGCCAGGCTTTCTGTTTCCCTTTAGTGGTTTTTTATAGACAGGTTTGACTGTATATCTCATTTGTTGTGCAAGTATGATCAGTAACAAATAAATTGATTGTTTTTTTCATCGTGTAGGAATCTTGACAGTGCAACAGAGAGGATTCCAGACATCAGTAAAGTAAGGAAGGCCATGCAGACTATCACACATGAGATGGATATGTGTCATGGTAAACTAGGAAGTCTCTTCAGAAGTGGTAAGTTCTCATTCATCTCCAGAGCAAAGGTGCTCTCAGTAGCTTTCTCTCAGTTCCCCTCTCCATTCCACCCCAAAGAAAAAAGTATTCTTCAAGCCCCCCTTCCCCCAAAAATGAATAAATAAAATCTTGATTCTAAATGAACTTAAGTGAGGCACTTGTAGAAAATGAATGCAAGAACCCCAAAGACACCCCAAGCCCCAAAGCCCTCAAAAAATGATGTAGAACAATGCCTGGGTGTTAGTTAACTAGAAGATAATATCTTATTAGAAGACAATATGCCTTTACATGTAAGTATATAGAGTACCCCCACCCTGTTCTGTATGTTTGTATGTTTGTAGTGTGTATTATGTCCTTAACTTTGAAAACGATAATTTCTAAAGCACTGTGGATGCATATAAGTGCATTATTCCATATGTAATACACTGGTTAGTCAATAGTGGTTACAATCATTATCATTATTAGTACACCTGATATTTGCTTATCTCATGGCTTTTTATATACTATTGTTAACTCTACAGGTTCTAGACAGACCTTTTTTGCCAGTCAAGTACTGCGCTATGCTGATCTCTACTCGTCATCATTCCTGAACCTACTTCATTATCCATTCAGTTATCTCTTCAGAGCACCCCATCAACTCGTAAGTAATCCGATTCCAAGTTTCACCATTACCAATTCTCAATGCCATCGTTCACATTTATGTTTCAAACCTCACATGATAAACTGACATGTAGCATTGCATTTTGTATCAGTGATTATAAACTTGCCAATTCACATGGGGACAAAGTTCTTTTGTTCCTTGTACTCAACATTTGTCTATTCCAAACCATAGGATTTTGAAAAATTGAGAGTAGAAGAAAAAGAAAGTATTTTAGTTTGCTCTCTGAGGAAAGTAACATGTAGCACATTATTTTCAGAAAAACTACTTGTATTAAATTATGATTGTAAAAAATAAGAAAGAATTCACAACAAACCTGAATGGACAAACCTGAATGGATCTGGTGTACGATTTTGCCATTGCATTACGGCACCAGGAAAAATTGACTTTGAAACATGTTTCAATAAATATTTCTTGAAACTTTGATAAAATTTAATATTGTCTGTATCTTCAATTCCATATGTATAGATGCCTCATGAAGCCACCGTTGACCATTACGACCACTTTGAAGAGGAGCCCCAAGCCATGATGTCACCTGCGTTGTCACGAAAACGGGCTGCCAGCGATGTCACTGCCACCACCTCACGCATCCCGAACGGAGAGCAGAAGAACAAGACCTTCAGCTCCCCCAAGCCACCCATGATCACCCACGGCCATGACCAAGATGATTAAGATGAAACCGCTTACACGGTGTAAGCCTTGCCCGATGAACCACGCCTTATGGGCCACGCCCAATCATTCAATCTCACATCAACTCCTTCCACATTGAGCATGAGGGGCAGAGAGCTGACAAATGATGAATTGTATTCACGTCTTCCTTCTCCTTTTACGTTGCCAATTTATTTTGACAAGAAAGTCATTTTTAATGCTGGGTATAATGTTTTGCCACATTTTAATATGTAAATGTAGCTACTGTTTGCAATTATTGTTCAGTGCTTGTAGTGTTTTCAATACTGTATTTTAATGTGTACCTAGCATGTGGATTGACCGTTCATTGTTGATCTGAAAATATATAAGGAAATGGTTTTTATTGACTCCCAAGAAATTGGAAAGAATAAAGCAGATAGATCTATACTGATTACCTGTATTTTGTGGGAGGAAATCAACCTTATGCATACATAATACATGTAAATGTTTCTAACTGCACCTTTAATACGGAGCCATACATGTACATTTTTTTTCTTTCTTGATAAAGGCAACATTTTACTCTTTTTTTCAAGTGTTGTTGGGATTTTTATATCATTTTTGAAATAGTTGTATCTTTCCATTTAAGTATTGGGCTTGGATAATATGAAAATAGTCCTATGAATTCTTATTCTGCTCTTTATTAGCAAAAAATGTTGCATCTGTATTTTAGACTTTAGTTTGTAAAGAGTTTTAGAGTTGTTTAGGTACAGTGTCTACGTTTATTTGCAATGTGTATTTAATTGCACAGAACTGTACACTAAGGCTCGTTCAGATATGGGCTGGTAAACAGCTGCAAAAAACGCGTAGTTTTTTAACGTGTAAAATGAACAGTAACTGTGCGCAACAAAGGACTCTGTGTTATAAGATTCAGAAATGTGAAGGGTATTACCCTTAAGTCCTTTAAAAAACAGCTGCGGTTTTGCTGCGCCATATCCGAACGAGCCTTTACAAGACGATATCTGAGATACAATAAATCTAAGAGAGTTCATCAAATGAACAAAACTATGTATGAATGCATCATACAAAACAAAATATACATACATGCATGTACAAACATTAAGGATATAAGCATTCTTTTCTTCCTCTTTTCAGAGGGTACTTTCATATTAAACAATAATATCTGTATTTTTGTTCTTGTATAAGGCATATCACATTATGATATATTGTGTCTATTCGCTTCCAAACGACTTGGAAATTCATTTACTTTATTCTCTCATAGTTTATTTACCAAAAATAAACGAGACGTCCCTTATGGAACCATTTTTGGGGGATAAATGTTTTTTATCATAGCTACATTTCATGCAATGATTTGGCTGTGACAGGATTTTTTTTAAGCGCTAAATTGATCCCTCAAAAACTGAGCCAAACAACAAGATGAAGAGTGGCTGTATACAGTAGAGATGGATGTTTATGGCCTGCATTGTATGCCTTTTAGCTTAATTTTTTCTGTAATGTTAATGCTTTTAACAACTTATTATAATATTCTGATTTCTGTTCACTGTTGATTTTCATCTTTTATCATTTTTAGTATCAACATTGCGTTAACTGAAATATACATGTGTTACTAAAGGCCAAATATTCCTCCTACGGATTGCTCCTCCAAGACATTTCTTGTATGTTGTTTAGTACGGAACATGCATGTTTCTCTGTAAGGAGGTGTTATGTGGGGCAGAAACTAAACACAAGTATATATGTTATCAATGTAATGTTATGCCATGTACTGTTTACTCTGTAAATTGAACAATTTCAGCTATCAGCTACATGTTCAATTATTTTTATCTCAATAATCCCAATACAATATGTTTATACAAAAAGAAAAGAACTTGTATGTATTATAGACTTTTATAGTCCTTTTATATATACGGTAGGGAGATACAGTTACAATGCAGTTCAATTCATCATTATGTTATGGCATTGCACACACTCATACAGCACAAATACTTCTACTGCCACTGCGTGTAAAAATGCCTTGTATGTCTTCATGTTTTGTTTTTCCACGTGTTTGGGGGATGATCCGTGCATTTTTTCTCTCCAGTTTTCATAATAACTCACTCTAGATACCCTTTAAACAATTTACTGTAGGTCACTATTTTCAGTAAATTTCAAATATCTAGAAATACACTACTGTCATCATGACTGCATTTTACTTTGCTGGAGTAATGACTTAAATATAGTCATTGGTCCTTTAATATGTCACAATGAGAGTCATTGCTTATAAATCCTGGCTCATTTTAACCATCTTTTGTTCAAAGTAGGACCATAATATTGTACATGCACTTGGGTTTGATTATAGTGGGCTGTAAGTATTAAAAGACTTTTATTTTGCTTATCTTGTAAAATTTTTCAAATGATCTTCATTTAACAAATGTTCACATGATTACGCATATCTAGTCCTTTGTATTCCATTTCTAAAAAGATTATATTACTCAAGCCTGAAAATTATGTATTATACCTTCATATGTTCATTTTTTAATGTTCTGGTTGGCACTAAAGTACAGTAAATGACTCTGAACAATACATTTAGCTATGGTATTTAAACAAGCGGGTCTTCAGATCACAGTTGTAATATGCCATGATCAGTCAAATATTTTTTTGAGAAAGATACATTGATGTATATTTTTGTGATGGTTTGCATTTATCAGGTTAGTAGTTTGACGTTGATTTCATGTACATAGGAAAATGTAACAGATATGATCTAACTACATGAATATAGACGTTAGAGTAAATATGGTTGCAACTCTTGTATTCCATAAAGGCTCATTCAGGTATGGCGTGAAAACTGCCGCCAAAAAGCCGCCGCATTTTTTAAATGTGTTGATGATAGGCAACTGTGCGCAACAAAGGACTTGCCCATATTCACTGAGCTCTGTATTATAAGGTTCAGAAATGTGAAGCGTATTACATTTTACGTCATCACAACAACAAAAACGCAGCGGTTTTGCGGCGTTGTATCTGGATGAGCCTTAAGGGCACTACTGCAATAGATAGCAAGTGTAATTAACAGAATAGATGCGGAAAGACAATCTGCTATGAAAAATTCAATTAATTTTTCCTAACTTACACACATGTATGTTTCAGTTTGCAAGAGTGTAATGTGTGTTGCAATATATGTATACATGTAGTTAGCGGTAGTCAGTATTAGAGAGGATGTAAGAACAGTAATTTAGAATCCAGAATATTTTTAAGTAATGTATTCTTGTATTCGTTGCTACTTGTTTTAAAATGGACGAATGTTTTTTTAAAGGATGCATGGTATTATTATCCATGGCATTAATTCCTTTGCTGAGCCTGCCATTTCAGATTACTCAAAATGACTGGTGCTAAGCGAAATTCAGTATAATCAAGTTTGTACATTTTATGGTGATGTAATTGTGTACATATATATGTATTCTGAGATGGGTACTGTGTATGTGTGTGAATTAATGACATCATACTTTTCCCATCCCCACCCCCTCCCCTTCTCTCTCTCTCTCTCTCTCTCTATCCCTCTCTGGTCCTCTCTATCTCTCCCTTGACATTTTTCCTGTATTGATAGTAGTGTTTTGAATAGGCACTTTCTAATTTTAGCCCACATACTTTTTTTGATAGATGGCCTATGATTGTTTTTAAATCAATTTTTAGGGAATCATTTGAGAAAAATGTGAGTTGGCAATGACATTCAAATACATTGTGTTGAAATGTAGAATCATATTTCATTCTTATATTTACATTTTCAGTGAAATCATAGTATTGTTCGAGACATATTTCTTAATATGATTGCATTTCGTTGTCATTTTTCCATACTTTTACTTTTAATACCAATTTTTAAATATTGAAGTGTCCTTAAATTGGCACTTATATACCTAATGTTTGTACTCTTTAGAATAGGTAAACATGTAAATAAAAACTGTTGAATGATGACAGAAGATTATTTTGTATATAGGTTAATGTTGCGTTAATATACTGTATTTGGAGGAAAGTGAGGGCAAACTCGATCAAATAGATTCACATTTGCATCGCCATATAAATATCATTGCACATGTAACTGTACATTGCATTCATACCAATATGTGTTTTATTATGGAATATCTTCTCATAAGCAACTCTCTTTGTAAATGACATGCATAACCTACCACTTCAGTTACAACACTCTTTACCTCTTGCAAGGAAGTCATGATTATAGATTAATTTTTGCAAGATCTTTATTTTCAATAGTATTTATTTGTATATATTTCATGGCATTGGAGAACACTATTCCAGCAGTTTATTTTTTTCAAAGACTGAGTAGATGTTGTGTGTAAGGCATCTTGTGGGAAATGATTATTGTTGCTTCATCTCTACATTCAATATGCTCATGAACTCTCCACACTGATGCTTCCCCAATAGGTGATCGATAAAACAAAGTTTTTGATATTGCCGTTGGTGGAGCACACATTTTAATTTTTTTATTTAGGGTACTTAAAGCATCCTTTAATCAGCCAGTGAAAGATAAATCGAGACACACACTTTGCTCTTTTAAGTCATGCCAGTCACTCCCACTCAGTGTTAAATTATTCAGAGAGAAATGTGACTATTTGTTCCCCTGCCATACTCTTAAATCAGTCATATGAATAGCTAATTGAATCGAAAGTTGAACATTTCAGGTTCAGTTCTTTGCAGTGTCTGTGATTCTGTCTATACACTATGTATTGATTGATTCATACTGTTGTTAGTAAAAACATGAACAAACAAAATTCTTTCAAATCCAGATTCTTCAAGGAAAAGGCAACAAAGTAGCAATGAAATGCTATTTATATGAGTTTGGGATAAATCTAATCAATTGAAAATAGAATGGGAGATAAATATGTCTGCATGCTGTATTTTTAAAAGAAAATCTACACTTGCTTTAAAAGGTACACACACTTTACTGAGACACACTTAAGCATGTACATGTATGTGTGCACATAAAGACAGATTGATTAATCACTACAAACTATGCCATTGTTCTCATACATAGTAAAAACCTGATAGTTTGATTACCGCATTTTGAGTTCCTGATTTCATGAGCATGTGACAAATTTCACATCCAATCTTAGCTTCTGTTGAGTTGCAATGTTCCAATACATCATCTGCTAGGAGCCAGGAGGACATTGAATCATATACTTGTTCACAGAGCGGCTACGCCCTTCTGGCCCTCGGCAGACGAATCGTTGTGTTCCTGTTTTACAAGTTCTTAGATATTCATCTTTGTATATAGTCCTGACACAGACAAATGACATTGTCAGTTGTTTTTATACATGTTTTTTTAATGAATAAATCTTTAGTATATCATAAATGAAATTAAAGATAATCTTGAGTTCTGGTAAAATATAGTATCCCCAAAATCCAAAGAAATAACCAATATTAGATATTACAAACAATTATTTCATGCCATTGACATGTACACCTTCTTAACAATTTCAGTCTTGAAAGTGTACTAGCTTACTTAGAAAGCACATATGGTTGCAGAAATTGGATCGGGACATGACTAACTTGAAATATTTTGTCCAACATACAGATATTTGTGTTGGTTCATGTATATTGCATTTTAGTAAAATAAAGGTGGTGGGATTTTGCCAGTCTACAACAACCCTTGATGAAAAGACAATCTTCTGATTCATTACCAACAGTTCTGAAATATTTCAGTTTCCCCACAACTCAAGATTATGTACATATTCTATATTTTAAATGTGCAAATCTGTGATTAGAACTTTTCAAAATGTTTGTAAACTTTGTAGATGTGTTACAAAATACATGTAATAATTAGTATTTTATGTTAAAGCACCTTCTATATGCATAAATTATGATAGCATCTTAGTGCATTATTCGAAATTTTAGACAAATCCCTCTGTTCCTCAGTTACACACAACTTGAATGAAAGATGTAAAATGTGCATCATAAGCACAATTTGGGAAGTCTTTGAAGCAACATGGAATATATTTTTTAATAGATGCATTCCAAAACTTGAAATGTTCACAGTTTACAGGGAGCCCAAGATTCTTTGAGGAGCAAAGTAAAATGTTGAATCCATTGAAGAGTGAATGATATTATTGATATACAGATTGTCATAATCCTACATACATGTAATGGACTTCTTGCATTGAAATTCAAATGCTCTAAAGCAGAAAATGGGGACATGGAAATCACAATGTCACAATGAGTATTAGAGGAAGTCATTTTAAGATAACATGTCTATATACCGGTACTTTTTCATTCATTCCATTGTTATCTTGTTCTTCATCACACTTATGTTCATATGCTCTTTAACTCATGATGCTCCTTTGACAGATGTAGTTTTATATCCTTTATAGTTAATGCTTCTAGTATATACTTTATATGTATTCTATTATACTTTGACAGATTTGTGTCAGTTGTTGTATTTAGCAGATAGATATTATTTGTTTTTATGATGATATGTGAAGTATTTTGATATGTTCAGTTATTCATATATTATGTAGGTAGTACCAGGATCGAATTCTATACTCCATGATGATCATATACTCAAATAACAATACAGTAACTTACAGTCAACAAATAACTTTCAACATCAATATTGTTTAGTTCATTCACCAGGTCAATTTATGCATACAGAAAATATGATTAAGTCGGCATGGTTCGAGTTTGATCCTTTGAAGCACTTAATTTAACTACCAAAAAGACATTATGTTGTCTGTTTGGTGCCAGAAGGACCGTTATTAACTCTGTGTATGAGTCAACGCCTTTCTGGCTCTCCACAGATTGTCAGCTGAGAGTCACAATGGAGTTAACTAATGTCACTTTACACAAAGCTAGCATTCTTTATGGTATTATAAGATTAATTATAATCCGTTATTCTGAACATTCTTATTAGCTGCATTTACACTGCAAGCAAAAAGCGTTGATTTTTCTCACTATCGTCAAACCAGACTAAAAACAAAAACAAAAAAATCCACCTCTGGAGTGTGGTTCTTTTTAAATGCCTGCCAAAATTTCAAAAGCCAAAAGCTTCAATACGATGTCGGTTTTTTCGTCAAGTGACTCTACATGCGCACTACTCATACAAAAAATTGGCATGAGCCAACAATAACAGATTTTTATGGGTTTTTCCAGTAGTGTCAATGGCAGTAAAATAAATCGACAATTTATCAAAATGGTGTTTTGGATGTGTAAATGGGCCTCTTGTAATGGGCATCATGAAATTAATGAGTTATAAATATGACTTTTACTGTGACCTTGGTAGCTAATGAATGATTCTCACGCTACATTGTCTGTTTACGTACATTGAGCTCTTATGCACCTAGCTACCTTTCAGTTTTATATCCAACTTTACACAAGGCTGCACATTATATTCAGCTGTTCGCAGGTGATAGGTGATGAAAGGATTTTTTTTTAAACGGGTTCCTTGCATGTGCTGTACAATCAAACGCAAAATAATAATAATACAATATGTTTCGATAACAGTTTATTTGTGTATAATTTATGATATGTATGACCATCACTGTTCCAGTGGAATAGTTCGCTGCTTCAAATAAATGAAATGATTTGAATTTAAAGTTCATACTGTGAAAAGGACTCAATTGACTCACATATTGATTGATTGATTGATTGATACATGTACATGAATTAATTCATACAATAAGGGCTTGATTAGTTTACTGCATAAATTACTGGTTGGTAGGTGTATTTTGCATAATTTACTGATTATTTGATTAACTGATAGACTGGTTGATTTATTAGTTGACTAATAGATGGGTTAATTAATTAGTTGATTGATAGATTGGTTGATTGCTAGATTGGTTGATAGATATATTGGTTGATCGATAGTTTGGTTGATTGATAGACTGGTTGATTGATATATTGGTTGATCGATAGTTCGGTTGATTGATAGAGTGATAGACTGGTTGATTGGTAGATTGGTTGATTGATAGATTGATAGATTGATAGACTGTTTGATTGATAGAGTGATAGACTGGTTGATTGGTAGATTGGTTGATTGATAGATTGATAGATTGATAGATTGATAGACTGTTTGATTGATAGATTGATAGACTGGTTGATTGATAGATTGATTGGTTGATTGATAGATTGGTTGATTCGTTGACTAATAGATGGATGGACTAATTGATTGATTAATAGATAGGTTGATTGATAGTTTGGTTGGTTGATTATTTGACTAATAGATGGGTGGACTAATTGATGATTGATTGATACATAAATTGATTCACACTATAAGGGCTTGGTTATTTTACTGCATAATTTACTGATAAATTGATTTATTAGTTGATTAGTTGACTAATAGATGGGTTGACTGGCTGATTGATAGATTGATTGATAGTTTGGTTGATAGATAGATCAGTAGATCGATAGATTGATAGTTTGGTTGATTGATAGATTGATAGATTGACAGATTGATATATTGATAGATTGAAAGATTGATAGTTTGGTTGATTGATAGATTGAATTGATAGATTGATGGATTGATAAATTTGTTGATTGATAGATTGGTTGATTAATAGATTATTAGACTGATAGATTAGTTGATTGATAGATTGGTATATAGATTCAATTCAATTCGAATTTATTGGTCCAAAAGGAAGTTCGTTGAATTTACATGCATTATTCACAGAGAAAAATAAATAAAATATACATGTGACATGATACATACAACATAAAACGAGTATATAGAGAGAATAAACATAAAGCACTTTAACATTTACATTATATAGATATTTTCTCTGAATTTACATTATATTCAATATTTGTTCATACATCCAGGAGGGTGTTTCATAAAGCTGTTCGTAAAGTTACGCATGGCTTTACGAAAGACTTAAATATGAAAAGCTAAATGGGATGCTCAATCATTTTTAACTGCATCAACTAAAGTTGAACTGTGCAGATGTAGATTAACATTCTTATTATAACAAACATTTTTAATGCAAAGTATATTTTTTTGCCATAAATTTAATTGAGGTTATTGGAAATATAATCACACTATGTTCAAACATCAGGAAAAACTTTGGGCATCCTATCTGGCACTTCATATTCAAGTCGCTCGTAAAGTCGTGCGTAACTTTAGGAACAGCTTTATGAAACACCCCCAGAGTAATTACCAATACAATATAACATTGTATGTATTATAACTATTATCATTATCAATATAAATATTGTTTAATGAAAGCAGAACAATAGAGTAATATATTAGTGAAAGTTTGAGCAACAACCGATTAAAAATAAGTGAGTTATGATTTTTTTTTTTAAGTTGTCATCAGCGATACACAAATTGGCAACACTGTGACGCATCTTGAGAGCTCCTCTCTAATTAGCTCTGTACATAAAATTGCATAAACTTTCTTTTTCTTAGTTATTGATGACGGGATAGATTTTTTCATACAGGGGTTGTATGAAAACATATTTGCAACAATTGTATTTAGAGTGCATATGATAGTTTTAAGTTTTTTGTACAGGGCAAATGGAAGGGGAGCTCGCAAGATACGTCACAGAGTTGCCAATTTGTGTATGATTAATCTCACCTTTAAAAAAAATAACTTTCTCGTATTAAACGGTTTTTGCTCAAACTTTAATATTGCGTATATTTCTATCCTAAATCTGTCAATTTAAACCGCTAATGTTCTTTTGAGACTCAAATGTTAGCTCTTATAGCAACTGAATGTTAGGTGTTGTGTGTTGTGTGTCGTGCTTGTGTGTGTGTATGCGTGTGTGCGTCTGTGTGTGTCTGTGTGTGCGTGTGTCTGTGTGTGTGTAGGGGGGTGATGAGATTGTATTTTTGTTATGAGTTGGCGCCTATAACCAGGAATAAGATTTTGATTTGCACACGCTCATAGCCGGTTGTCTAGGAATACCGAGTAACAATCTAAAAGCTTCGCTTTTGAAGATATAGTACAATAATTAGCATATATTTCAATAAGTGGAATTGTATTATGAAGTGACGCGTCACAAAGAGGCGTGGCCTCGATCACCTTACGCATATCTTTTCAACCAATCAGTGCGGACCTTTCACGAGATGTCAAAACGAGGACAATTTCGTTTGTCTCTCGCTATACAACAATTCATCATAGAAGGATGGAGTACTAGAATCATTTGACCTGACATCGAGGTTTATACTTATACAAAATAACATCTAAGCAGACCATTTTCTGAAACATCAGGTTACCGATATGTAAGTATGTCATGTTGTGTGTGTGTCAATTCAAATTCAAATTACAAACCTTTTTATCATCATCATTTTGTTTACTTATCTCATGATTCTATATATTTGTGTTTTGTCATATAGAAGGTTTGATTCGCAACTCGGCAAATATCCGCGATTAAATTTTCATGAATGCACCAATTCAATTCATTTCGTTAAAATGAAGTTAGCCATTCCATAAAGGACATCCTTGAGATGAAAATTATATGAAGAAAGACAATTATTATGAGCATGTTTTTTGAGAGTGCTGAGAATTAATTATAAACAAGGATGCTATACATGTATTCATCCCCGTGGTATGCATTTACTCTTAAAATATGTGGGGCAGTTATGATTTTGATGCATTTAGTCAACTGTGCATCCAACTCGAGTAATTTTGGAGCTCAATTTCGGAGAAGTTGTTTTTCACTTAAATGGTTATAATATTATCGGAGTTGTACATAAAGGTGACAGCAAAGAGTCAAACGCATAATCACCCTCGTTTTATTCATTTTTAGTGTAAGATATGATACTGGATAATCAGAGAAAACGTATAATTCTGTGGTAATTTTAAACAAAGGTTATTTATCATGTTATTATTTTAATGGCTGGATATTTTATCAATATGTTTAGGAGCTTACTATCTTGGTTTGGGGGGGGGGTAACCTTTCCCCTGTATTATTACCTACTCTTTCTTTCTCTGTTTTTTTCTTGAAATGAAAAAAGAAAGGTGAGTCATACTTTTGTTTTAAGTACTTTGGAGCTCTGATTATGTCTTTACAATTTTTACTCTTCGAATTTTGATAGAATTGCTCTTTACTGGTGTTATTTTCTCTGGAGTATGAATCACAAAACATATTAATAAAGACTTGTTTATTCTACATTGAATCATAATTATTGACAGTTTTCACAGTAATTCTCGTAGCCACTAATAATTCATCCAAAGACTTTCATATTATAATGTTAAATTTTTAACGTTCTCAGTTCAAAATTGGGTTGAATAATTTATCGTCATTGTATTCATTTACATTTTCTAATTATACGTATGTATATATTTTTCTATCTCAGTTATTTAAAAATATCGCAATTCAGTTTTGATGACTGTGAAGATTTCTTGAATCAATAAACCACGTCTAAAACTAAATCTAAAACTTTAACACCAAAGCAAAGCTGCATATCACTGTGAATCAGCCATTTGATATCTTTAGTTTATTTATGGTAGCCAACAGATAAAAAAAATACATTGGTAGATTTAGTATGAACCTAAAATGATATCAAAACTGCTACTACTACTGCTATCACTATATATTACTACTAGGCCTACTACTGCTATTACTACTACTACTATTTCTTCTTCTTTTCTTCTTCTTCTTCTTCTTCTTCTTCTTCTTCTTCTTCTTCTTCTTCTTCTTCTTCTTCTCCTCCTCCTTCTTCCTCTTCTCCTTCTTCTTCTTCTCCTCCTTCTTCTTCTTCCTCTTCATTCTCCTCTTCATTATCCTCTTCATCATCCTCTTCTCCTTCCTTTACATTTCTTCTTCCTCCTCCACCTCCTCCTCCTCAGTCACTTTAAGGGAGGATGGCATCGCCCATTACATGAAACAATTATTTTGTTTGATTTGTTGCTCTCCATGTTTGATTGTACCTTTTATAATTAAGGAAGATCTTATCGAAATATAACGAAACATGAATGATGTTGATGAGAAAACATCGCGTTGGCCTGCTCTCTCTATATCAATTACTGAAATAAAGCAATTTAATTATAAATGGATCAGTGAATCTTTCATCCATGTACCATGCCATTATCAATCCATGATTTGTTCATTACATTCCTCTGTCATCTTTTCAGTACGCGTTCTCCTCGAGTAACATTGTATTGTCATATTTTCATAATCTTGCCTAGTGGAGCATGGGATTATACGGAAAAGAAAAACCCAAATTCGTGAAACATATGTAACCCTGTTTTCTCTACCTTTGCAGAGAAAGAGCACGGTGATAGTCTCAACGACAGGTACCTGTTTTGTGGATTGACGTGGTGTTGGAGTTACCATAGGGACGTTTATGGTTAATGCGTGTTATAGGGACTGCTTGTAGCATGGCGTCCCCGCTACCATTCCATGGCTTGGTTTTTATAGCAACCACCTGCTTGTTGGGTAAGTCTATTAATATATACCTACTCGATTATAGTAGGCCTATGCTCTGTTGTGTCTCTTCTCTTTGACTCCCAACTCACTCACTTTTCTGCTCCCCCACCTCTCTCTCTCTCTCTCTCTCTCTCTCTTTCTCTCTGGTACCGACACACATTATATGACCCTTTATTTTAACCCCCATCTTCCCCCTGCCCCTATCCGCCCCATCTCTCTCTCTCTCTCTCTCTTCACTTTAAATGCCTATATTCCCTTTCCCTGTCTATTTCTAGTGTTGCAAGGCCGACTTTTGCTGTTTTGCTTTTTGTCCCTCTCTGTCGACATAATTATCTCTCCTTACCTTTAGTTTGTTGCAATCTCTTCAACTCCCCCTCCTCAACTTACCCACTCTGTGTGTGTGTGTGTGTGTGTGTGTGTGTGTGTGTGTCTCTCTCTCTCTCTGTGTCTGTATGTCTGTCTCTCCCCTCTCTCTTTCTTTCTCCCTCTTTCTATGTCTGTCTCTCCTCTCTTTCTCTCTCTCTCTCTCTCTCTCTCTCTATCCTTCTCTATTTTTTCTATTTTTCGTTTTCTAAATATGTTTTCGTTCGATACTCGGTGAAGGAGTATTGGATACTGGTGTTTGTACATCATTACAATTCACTTTGTCTTTTTATATGTTTTATTAATTCGCGTACCCCTAAACCCCTAAATAACTATAATAGGTGCTCTTAGAATATAGGCCTATGCCGTTATATTTGTGTAATTTGCCATTTTAGATCTCTGATCGTGACATAAGTTGTTTACTCTCTCCTTGAAATAAGCAATAAACACCTCCTCTATTTTTACTTCTTATAATTTTCTATGCAAGTACCAGGGAGTAAAAAGGTCACATATAGATAGTGCAACCTAGAGAAAGAGAATTTTAACAGCGCTGTTCACACTTTCTACATAACACTCTATTTTCACACCGAGATTCACTTATCCTATACACAACACAGTGTTATCTTAGAATGAATTAGGAATATACCCGTAGTCATGACAATGTGAAGACATTGTAACTGTTCCCACATTTTACATCATTATTTTCACAGTTTGACACACTGCAGTAACAAAAAGAACAACATCACAGTGTACGCAGGACAGTCTAATCTTGGAATTGATTCATTGTATCGACAATGTGGAAGAAATGTTCACTAGTATTTCCACAATGTAAACGAAGTGAAAATACTTTATTAACACCTTTTTCTCAGCGTTAACACAGTGCAGCGACACCGACTGTCACACACACTATCTTTACAACACTGCGTGATCGTTAATTGAAGTGGAATATTTTCAAAGTGTTGACTGAGTGAGGAGTGAACACACACTGTTTTCATGAGTGTGGAACAAAATGAACCCAAAGAGAATTAAAGATTATTCACATCATTATGACATACTATACACACCAGTGTGAACACATACTATACAAACCGCGGTGTGAACACATACTATACAAACCGCGGTGTGAACACATACTATATAATCCACAGTGTCATTACATACTATCCACACTATAGTGTGAATTGCATTCTATACAATCCACAGTGTGATTACATACTATACACACAACAGTGTGATCGCATATTATCCACACTTACAATGTGAACACATACTATACTCACCAGTACGAATTGTATTCTATACAATCCACAGTGTGATTACATACTATCCAAACCATAGTGTAAAATGCAAACTATCCACACCACAGTGTGAACGCATATTATCCACACCACAATGTGAACACATACCATACACACCACAGTATAAAACCATACTATACACAAACCACAATTTGATTGTATACTATCCACTCCACAGTGTGAACACACACTATCCACACCACAATGTGAACACATACTATACACACCAGTGTGAATTGCATTCTATACTATCCATACCACAATGTGAACGCATACTATCTACACCACAACGTGAAAACAAACCATACACTCGATCCACAGTGTAAACACACACTATCCACACCACAATGTGAACACATACTATACACACCAGTTTGAATTGCATTCTATACTATTCACACCACAGTGTGAACGCATACTATCTACACCACAATGTGAACATACTATACACAACACAGTGTGATTACATACTATTCACACCACAATGTGAACGAATACTATCTACACCACAATGTGAACACATACCATACACTCCACATTGTAAACACACACTATCCACACCACAATGTGAACATACTATGCACAACACAGTGTGATCGCATACTGTCCACACCGCAGTGTGATCGCATACTTTACACACCACACTGTGGAATCGAAATGTTCTCATTGTGTTGACTTAGTGAAAATATTACATTGTTTTCATAATACGGCACTTCGGCTACAGCTCACATGAAATGTATGCACCACTAACTGATCCTGAAGTGGGTAATTATTTTTTACATGGTGTTGATAATAAATACCATTCAAATTTTGTATACAATGTGAATACATTGTTCTTGCATTTGTTTCACACAGTAAATGACATTTGAACCCCAGTTCTATCATCGCTGTGCGTGTATTGAGATAACCTTTTGTAAAGCAATTAGCCATCAGTGATAGCATTAAATTACCACACGACTAACACAACAGAAACAAATCAATGATTTAGACAGACATGTTATCACATTGTGTGCCATAATCACTCAATGATCGGTACACGGAATTTATATCAAACAATATCAACTGATAAAATTCGACATGTCATATCTGAATAAATGGCTTATACACAGGAACAGATAACCATCGGCCAATTCGTTATATTATTGATTTTCTTGTCGGTATTGATTGACTACACGACATTTAGCTTGAAGTTTGTATTACTCCAAAAGCAATTTATCACAAGTCAAGGTTTCGTGAATTGCTACAAATTATCATGATGTAGAATGGCCTTGCTATAGATATCAGACAACGGGTAATTCTTTGATGGAGAAACTTGTACACCGTCCGAATATCAGCTGTCCAGTTCCAAATGTATTATTCACTCAGAGTATATAGCATATAGCATATATTTTTGCAAATGGATATTGCACCCCTCCTCTCTCGATCTAAATTTATCACATCAAGTATTGAGTAGTTGCCTTTCATGGCCTAGTAAGCGAGCGAAATACTGAGACTCTATATACGATATGCTGCTAACCATTGGTATTTTACTTATTATTCATCACCTCCCCCCCCCATTCCCCCCCTCCCCCTCCCCCATGTCGCTGTTAGCCTACATCTAGTAAAAGACTAGAGGCCCCGTCCATTACAATTTCCTTAATGAAGATGAACAAAATATAATAAAAACCGTAACAACATTTATATGCTAAACAGTAAAAATACAATTTCATCTTTGACTATTTTTAGTGAACTTCGACTCTATTCTCCATTAACCAACTAAGTCGGGTAGATTTTAAGGAATTTGATTTTGTAAAGAGTAACCCGTTACTTTACAGCATTTGTGGGTATCTAGGCGCTTTTCCCTCGTAAACAGTTTGCTAATTTTGGAATAACACAATTTTTAGACCGACAGATTGAAAGGTGCTGTTTTGATGCTCAGCTTAACATTCTTGTTAAACGAGCTTTGAAATATTTGCACGGGACCATCATTTGCACTTAAGCTATGAAAGCAACTGGAAGAGACTGAAATAATTGTCACTTCATAATCATATCATTCAAGGTTACATTTTTGTTCATAATGGAGTGGTATATTACTTCCTTCTGCGTGATTAATTATAGACATAACGATAGCAGCGGCATAACGTGGGCCTAGCCATTCCGGGGCACTGCAGCATCATGGGGGCACATTATTTGTCTTAGTACGTAGATGAAGTGTAGAAAAACAACACCCTTGAGTGGAGGTAGAGGAAAAGGGTCGTGTTTTTTCGCGTTGCCCCCCCCCCTCTCTTTCACTCCCCCTTTCTCCCTTTCTGTTTCTTTTCGGTATCAGAGTCCCCCGTGTTCCTGTATAGCTACACCACTGTATGTTAGAAAGAATCTGATTGTGAAAATATTGTGGCGTGAAAAATATTTACATTTCATTCGTCATTACAAAACTATTATCAGTCAATGGCGTATGTTAAAGACCTTTGTAACAAAATGGTGATCCCCTCTCAAAGTCCCTTTTTTTCAATAGCGTAACGTCGGTAACGAAGGGTGAGCACCTTACTAGCCCCTCCACCACCACCATGGTGAGATTTTTGTTTTTGAGCAACATTTTGTCTTCACGTTAAACATTGCATTTTGGCGAACGTGTTTTTTTTTCTTCAGTACAGTCCGCACTCGTTTGGACTGCCTCTGTATACAAGAAGGAAATTACGATTGCTGCCTAGCTTGAAATAGAAAGGAGGGAAAAATAATTAGAAAGATGGCGACCCATTCATTTTAAGCGAGAAATCCAACTATATATAGGCCCCTGAATTCAGAAGGGAGAAGGGTAGTGTAACGTACTAAAAGACACCGTTTTGGAGGATGAAGAGAGTGGTACTGTCACCGACATGCGACTTGCTGCTGTTGCCAGGCGACCGCGTGGGTGTACATTTTTTAAAGATATGTTCATATTTTCATGGTTTCCAAGAGCAATCCTCCCGGAAAGGTTTCATGGCCTGTAAACGTGACTTCCACATTTTTCATTTTTCTCCACACGAAAGTGACGAAACACAACAAACAAGAAAAGGCATTTTCTTTAAACCGTCAGGTCACGTAAATGCTTGTCAGTGAAGCCTATTTGTCCCTTAATAATGCAATCGTGTCGACAACAATTAGAAAATCAACGTGTGCTTGGTCACAGTCGCCAAGCTACCCCCACACGAAGAAACCATCAAAGACTAACAATTTATGAAGAAAACAGAATATAGAGAAAAAGGGGGTATTCAGGTTTTTCAGGTTAACGTGTTAACGCGTCTACCGAAAGTAATGATCATATAATGACTAATGATAATTACACAAAAGACAAAAACCACATTCATTCATATCTGACCCCTATTTAAGATATTCGATGACTTGCCACAGAGGGCACGTGCCCTAAATTGTGTGGCGAAAAAAAGGTGGAGAGGAAAAGACAGGTTAGGGCAAATGAACGCGAAAAAGAAAAGAGACCCCCCATACGCTCTATCTCCTATCTCATGGTCCCTCCGAAAGTTAAAAGAACTCCCCACCATTCTTTTACCTGTTTCTCTTAATTAATAGAGATTGTACACACTTCTTTTAAAAATCTGTTCTCATCGCACAACTTGCTTGAAGTGTGCATTAAATGGATGATCTTGTTAATTTTCCCAGTTCATATTTCAAAATTGCAATAAAATCCATGTTGATACTTCCAGAAATAAATCTAAAATGTGTACTTCGTTATATCTCCTGAACAAACTCACTGCATGTTAAAAATCTTATTTCATTGTATAGATTCAGATTCGTTTGTTTACTATTTTTAAATGATAGTGCGTAACAAAATTAATAAGACTAAATTATATTTTTGTATGATTTTCTATCATTTTGTAAGAATGAAGTATGTTCTACATGTAATGACCTTCATGATATATTTTTCTTTAATAGTAGGGCATGTTAAAAAGCTATGTTTCTATAATACATGCCCCCCAAAACTAACTTCAGGCAATCTGTCATTGTTCCACTGACAAAAAAAAAACCTTTGATAAAACGTCATTACAATCATTACGGTCATTGCTCAAATTAACCAATATATCGTGTTGAAGTGACGTAGGCAGCATTAATAGTTTATGACTTATTGCAAACCATATAGTGGAGTAGATCCCCACTCTCTCTCTCTCTCTCTCTTTCTTTCTCTCTCTCTTTCTTTCTCTCTCTCTCTCTCTCTCTTTCTCTCTCTCTCTCTCTCTCTTTCTCTACCTCAAGATTTCTCACAATTAAAGTTACGATACATTTCATATCCAATATATACTTGTGCATAAAAAAATATGGTTTCGCCATAAAAACCCTCAGAGTATGAAATCAAACTTTAATGGCCATGTGTTGTGTCAATAACATGCACTTGCCATGAGTATATCTATGAGACCATACATTTGATTTGTGGCTGGTATCAATTTGCACGAGTGATTATTCCGATCCAATGGGCTTGATTATATCGTGCATCATATATTCTTTTCATTAACACAAAGTTATTATGATTATGATAAATTGACCCGCTGACCTTCAATTTCAATGGCGGTTGTCCCTCGCGTCCCGTTGCTATGGGTGATGAATAACACATTCTATTTGGTAATATAATGTCTGTTTGATATAATAGCTGTTTGATTGTTGTGGTTTTACGAGCTGTTTTTATTAAACGACAAATCGCGTCATTTAATGGAATGATACCAGGGCGGTCTGCCCATGATGAAGCGCAATGATTTCTTCTGGTTCTCTTATTTTTCATAATTCATAATTATAAGAGAATGATTTTACCGCTATCTAACCTTTGCAAGCATATCGAGTTTCTTCTTCATCTCTTACAAAAACAAAACTGAACACAATAGAAACAAAACACACACACACATTCCCTCGCTGAAAAACACATTTTCTTTGACAAAAGTATCTACGTAGTAACTTAAACATTTCTTCATTAATACTTTTCTTAAAATGTTCTGAAAATATAATATTCCCTACGGATTCCGTTCCACTGATGCTTGGTCAAGCATTGGCGCATCCAGCATATTATATTACCGATGTATGTCCCCGCCCGTCCTAACCCCCGCCAAAGTGTATTTTCACAAAATATGATATCCATGACATGTCTTATTCTGTATATTACTGCATTGATATTACGGTGATACAGTGCAAGTACGCCGCCCTATAAAAAGAAATACATTGTGGAATTTTCAAGGGTACCTTAGTTCGTGCATCAGAACATAGCCCACTTAAAGATACTATGTCCCTTTTGCAGCCAACATCAAATTCTGTAGAACTTTGCAGGAATTATCAATATGTCATGTATGTCCTATCTGTGAAATTTAAACGTTAGCAGTGTCCTAATATTCAAATTATGCAAGGAAACCCGTTTACTTGCTAGACTTCACTGTCAGACACTATTGAGTGACTGACTGGCTTTTTTCTTCTTTGGTAATAACATACATAAAATGAGCTGTAAAGGGTACATGAGCATTTGTCTACATCAATAAACCACTTCTTGTAATGGCCAAAATTAAACTGATTGAATCTTTGCGCAGCATAAAACGTACGACCATTCGGTACAATGGTCTGAAAAGTCAGACTATTACTTACTGGCTCTATAGCTCCTAAGTCGATTCGACAACTAATAGTCGTTATTTTCCCACTTAAAGACATTTTCAAGCCCCTTTTTTTTTAGGGAAGTTCTAAATTAGTATTATCTTTCAAATGCCGTTGGAATTTAACCTTTTCATTTTTGGCCTGCAAATGGGGCATAGTACCTTTAAAGCCCCAATTGCAGAATTGTTTCTCTCTCCAATATTTCACAATTTTCTTCATACCCAGACCTCTTTCTCAACGTTAGGTATTTTTACCCCCTTCCATGCTGATAAACTTCTGGGGGCCGTTTCCCCAAACGGTCTAACCTTTTGGACATCCCAACGAAATATATTTTTATAGAACTACACACGTTTCTATGGGATGTTCACGAACTTTATGACGAGTTCCGAGAAACTGGCTCCTTGATATACGTCATTAGGTAAAATTCTGCTAAAATCTTGCAGGAAACTCTTCAGTTTCTGCCCCTGAATTCGTATTTATTTCATTTCCAACAGAAAGATAAACAAAGGCATTACAGAAATTATTACAGAAAGTATGAACAAATATATGTATATATTCATTTGTTTATCTTGATAAGTATACAAATACACTGTACACATAAATAAATTATTGAAGTAAAATTATTAAAAGAAATTCTTCATTTCTGAGGAAATGGGGGGGGGGGTGTCCAATAAAATGCAGTGCTTGTAGTTTGTGGATCCCCCAGAACAAATAAAATTGTTTCAAATTGTGCCTACGAAGACTTGGAAAACACAAAACAATATTACAGAACAACAAACAAACACGAAACGACAAGGAAAAGCAAAACAGATAAAAGAAGAAGGAAAATGGGGAAAAGGAAGAAGCAGGACAAATCATGACCGAAGAAAAGATAGTTATATTGTCTATTTGGTGATTCTGGGAAGGTAAGATAATAAGACCAAATAAATATTCAATTAATCGAGCAGATGATGATTACCAGCTGTTATCAGATTATTATTGTATATTACTATAAGATTTGAGCAATTAAGTTTTTTCTTGAAAGAATCAAGGGATGGATTATTTTTAATATCTTCACTCAGAAAATTCCAAAATCTAGGACCATCATAAATAAATGACTTCTAGTTCGCTTATAAAGTTCTAAAGAGTGGTATAACTCGTTAGACCGTCTAGTTGGGTAATCATGAAATGACCGATTTAGGGGGAACATGGCATCCAATATATGTGGAAGGGTCTTTCTACTGTAGTTATACAAAAATTGTCCTAAGTGAAATAGATACAGGTCATTTGTTTTTAACAGTCTGCTATTAACAAATAACGGGTTTGTGTGTGAGTGTATAGCAGAATTGTAAATAATACGGAGAGACTTCTTGTGTAATAAAAACAGTCTATCTAATAGAGTTGCTGCGTATTGCCCCAAGCAAGTATCCCATAATTCAGATATGGTAAAATGAAAGATGAATAAAGCATGAGTAGGGATGATGTCGGAAAATTAAATTGAAGTTTATTTGTTATGCCAATATTCCTTGAAATAATCTTACACGTATTATCTATATGGTATTTCCACGAAAGTTTGTGGTCAACAATTATGCCTAGAAATGTAATGAATGAGACACACTATGCCCCCCGCATACTGCATGTCTTACTACAGTTCACTGGATGTGGTTTGGAGTCAGTAAATGTAAATCTTTAGTTCCACAATATCAGTCCAGGGGGTCTATGATCTACGTGATTAACGCAAGAAAAGAAAAAGCTCACTGTTCTGATTCACCGAAATCGTAAGCATTTGACGTCAAGGGATAATCAAACGCATCAAAACTGTTAGGAAATCATACACAAAGTGCATGTATCTTAAAGACCCTTAAATGTATATAATTATATGATTTGATATTATTCTTGGTGTTGAGCTGATTACAAAGAAATGTGACTGAACCTATGACGTTAATCAATCTCATTTCATGGAAAGATTATAATTTAATTAAAGAAATAATTGATCGTGGGGCGAAATTGGATGACAAGCAAACAAATTATCATTTTTGAGGGATTTGTAATGGTTTTTAAATCGTTAAACATTCAAGATTTCTGGGAAAGGTTTTAATTTGTTCAATGTTTGATGGCAAACAATATTTTGTTTGACCAATATTTGAGCGTCGGTGAGCAAATTGGAATAAAGATGTTTAACATTTAAGGCGAATTGATCGGCAGATTTTCTCAGACCTCCCCTTCAAAAGTAACATATCTGAATATAATCCCATTTAAATTAGCTACTGTTTATTCTTGTTGGATTTGATTGTTCATGATGTGTGATTCGTGACGGGTATACCATTATCAGTCTCGTTATATTGGTCCTGGTTGTCAATCCTTCTTCAGGATGGCGCGGGGGGCATTGAGTCGAATATTACACTTAATTAACATGAAATAATACACATTTAAAATCAAATCATTGGGGGTTGGCATCCCCCTTCCCTGGAAGACTCTTTGAATCAACCCCAGCGAACGTCACTGTATCATTACCAAAGCATCACAAGTTGTTACTGCATCAATGCGAGATATGTATTCAATACTATTGAGAACAATACTTTTACCCTGCCTGGGCAAGCAATGACATCGCAAAAAAATGTTAATGATTGAGGGGGCCGCCAGCGTCACCCAAGCGTGCCCGGTCTTTCTTTAAAGAGGTGGGGTAGGGGTATCCAATAAAAACCTGTCCATAGAAAAAAAAATTGCCGGAATGAAAAAGGCATGATTTTAAATTGTATCGTTTGCAGACAAGGAATAACAACAATGGCAACAACATAACAATTACAAGTTTGCTGATGTTTTGTTATAGGGGATGTCAACCTCCTAGTATTAGCGGCAACCTTGATTCAGTATAACTCATTCAATGAGATGTTATTTTATTGACATTTTACTTCGTTTAGTGCCTACTTTAAACAAAAATCGAATGTACCAAACTGCACAGAAGCCCTTAAAACATCAAAGACAGAAACAACTCGAAATAGAAAGAGGAATTAATTTTGAAAATCCTTAGAATTACTGTTTATTATGCTAGGTTTACATAATGTTCCCGGCGGCCACGGCAGCCCCTTTTGCCAGAAACGTAGTGCACCGTGGGATCTTGGCCATTTTTTCTCTGTATTCAAGTTTTGTTAGGGCTTGCCGAGTTTTTTGTTATTACGTACTGTCACGTTTTGTTGCGTTCACCCCGTGTTACTACGGCCTACTAGGTTTCTCATCCGCACCGAGACTGCCGTGGAAATTTTTTTTGACAGTTTAAAAATCTAGCCCGGCATCCACGGCAATCACGGCCTGTCACGTTTGCCCATTCCGTCCCCCGCGTTATCTCACGTCCATCCCGTTTTGTCCAAGGTGGCCTGAAACGTGATTGTCGTGGCCGCCGGGATCATAATGTAAACCTAGCATTAGAATTAAGAACATTCTCGTAAAGTATTACAGAAGAATTAAAATGGCATGTGTACATTTTAAAAATGTATGTTGCACTTCGTCTTTTTTAGTCTTTATATTTTTGATTCCCATTTAAAGAATGATATACGGTGCATCTTTTTGTTATTGAGAGCAGCGTCTATATAGATCCGTGTCTGAAGAAAAAACATCTCTAAAAGTCAATGAAATTTATCCGGGGAAAACAAATCAAATACTGTAAACGCGGAAATATTCGCGGTACATTAATTTTCGCGGATTTCGCGCTAAGATCGGCAAGCGCGAATTTTAGAACACGCGAAAATATTAGCATGACTTAAGATAAGATAAGATAAGATATTTATTAGACATAAGATAAGATAAGATAAGATAAGATAAGATATTTATTCGTCTTTCTTTCAAATGTCACATAGAGCAGTACATGAAATCATTACACATTTACAATGCAAACAAAAAAGATTATGACAATGATAAAACAAAGTGAACTATTAAAAAAGAAAGACGAGGAGACCCTGGTAAAAGCAGAGCTTGTATGTTTTAGGGTCCCCTCTTATGCGTGTTCAATTGATCGGGCTGAATTGCGTGCAACGCGAATTTAAGAACCAGCGAATATGTTTTGGGGTCGCTCAGCGCGAAAAATTAATCGCGCGAAAATAACAGCGTTTACCGTAGTGTACACATCACCTCGTGTCATCCTTTGCTTTAATTTCCGATGAAAATAAGAGACTGGTCGACATTTTGAAATGTTCTTTCGAATGGCATTGACACATCTTGTATGAGCAGTGGATCAGAAAAATACGACAGCTTGCTGTTTAATCAAAATGTGTCGAGTTCTAAGTGTATATAATCTGTGTAATTGGTATTGACCTAAATGCCATGCAAATTATATGAAGTTTTATGTGATGTTATTATTCAATACATTATCAAAGTGTCTATACACATTGTGGTGGATCCCGGATTTTCCCTGTATTTTTTTCGAAAAAGGGGTTGAAAATATCCTGGTGTTACAGAGAATAGTGGATTATTTTGAAATTTGGACATCGTACCATAGCTATCCCATAAGAATGCCCCCGCATTGTTGTGGTATTAAGAATGTTAACTGAAGAACACTGTAGATGTACAGTGGCTGTTAAACGAGAGGGGAACGGGATAAGACGATTTATAAGGTGAATGGGTCTGTTCAGGCAATTGTTTCACTACCAGTTTGACTGAACTTTTCACCTGGCATGTTTTGGCCTTTGTGTATCTTACATATCGACACCAAGGGAAATGAAATTATAGTGCAATAATATAGATGTATACTTGCTATGAAATCCCATGATTGTGACCCGAGTGACAATAAGGCGAACATGTAAGAAAATGAAACATGTTTACTTGTGATATTGTAAGTGAGCTCAAAAAACTTGCATTGATCATCGCATTTTAACGGTATTTACAATATTTTATTTCGATTAGAAAGAAATATTTTAATGACCTGTTTTGTGATTAATTTTTATGAGAGCTTATAAACGAAATATAAATATAATATACCAGATATGATAATGATATCTACATCAAAATAAATATGTCGAAACTCACGAAAATACGTGACATTGGCGTAGTCCATCCAAGCCTCATACCAAAATGTGGTCATTCTTGGACAACTTTCCAAGGGGGACTCCCCTCAAATATATTATTATCAACCATTCTCCAAAAACGAGAGAAATATAACGAACGTATTAGAGAGTGAGGGAGAGAGAGAAAGAGAGAGAGAGATATAGAGAGGGGAGGAGAGAGGGGAGGGGGGGCGTAACTAAGAAATACATTTTTCCAACATGAGACTAATGGGGTTTTAATTAATTAGTAAAATATAGGCCATGTATAGTAAGCCTAGGCTGAATCTAAGCTCATGCAATATCAGGTTCAACTTCCATTAAAAATTGATTTATGAATAAATTAGTGACCAACCTATCTCTGTTTAATCGTCGTCGTTTTGGTTTCATCACGGGCCCGAAGACCTATATATTTACTGGTATACACATATTGTGAAAAATGTATTAAATAGTGGACAAATCGATGAAAAATATAGCAGTAGTCTTGGGAAGTGAACGGGTATGCATGTATTTGGGAAGAAGTTATCAATTGAATACTTTCAGCGCCTTATGGCAGCTGGGACGGCCAGAGCCAGGGCAATAGTAGCAGTCGTCTTGAGTATCCCCTAGGATGGATAGGCGCGCAATATCAATGTAGCTATTAATATTTATTGTAATCAGAATGATGACACTGATCTGTGGTTTTAATTTGTGTGTGTGTGTGTGTGTGTGTGTGTGTGTGTACGTGCGTTATGTCGGGTGTTAGTGAGTGTGTAAGCGTGAGTGTGGGTGTGTGGGAGTGCGTATGTGCGTCTTTGTACATGTAGTGTGTGAGTGTTTGAGTATGTACGTGCGTGAAGGGTGCCAATGCGTGTGTGTGGGGGATATAGTGGGCGTAGGGGCTATGGGCCAGAATTCCGAGTGCAAAATGGCATGGTCCCTTTGATAAGAAATCTCATCTGGCGAAAGAAGTTCTCGCGTACCCTGTCCCTGACCTACTTCCATGGAAATGATTAGACAAAAAAGTACGCTGTACTATCAGAATCTTTTACATTGTCTGCCAGAACTATTCCTATGGCAACAGGACGCCGCTGTGGTGTAATGTGTATACGTTGGCATAGCAGCGAGTCGTTTGGTTTATTGCTGTATCGTTCCGGCTTACAGATGCAGAAAAAATACTCTTTATATGGGATGCGTTCATGCCTGCATATAATCGTGTGTTTTTTTCTTTCTAAGCTAGGCCTCTCACCGTGAATTCAATTTTGTTCAGGGATTATGATTATTATTCCGACATGGCTGATTTCTAGTCTTGTGACCTTTAATACGAGATCCAATTCAATTATTGGGATGTCGTTCGTCGAAGCAATTTACTGCTGAGTAATGATTATAAGAGCAATTTTTTTTTTCTTGTCCCGGAAATTGGAAATTGGAAAACGATATTATGTTCAGTTGGGGGGTATGGTCTTTTTTTCATCCTTTAGCACGATTTTTTTTTTTTTTTAATATTTTTTTGCTCAAAAGTGAGGGGTTTGCTCCGAAACACACACATTAAAAAAATTTGAGGGGTTAACCCCAAACCCCCGCTGCGTACGCGCCTGGTGTCAGACCAAGCAACAACTTATTTATGCCAAATATTTCTTTAAAAATGAAATTGCCCAAATAGCTGAACCAAATATCTTGTCATAACATGTTATGAGAGAATATCCCAATTCACTTTAATTGTTAATAAACCGTTATTAGTATTTCACACATGAGTGTCCTAAATCACAGGTCAATAGGATTTTTTTTCTCAAAATAGCGACTCCCGTGGGAAAATCGTTATCGAGGAAATTACAAACTTTGGATGGAATGTTTTCCTTACTAAGTTAACAAATAAGAGTGATTTAAGATTTTTGTTTTCCTCACTGGCGGACAAGTTTGAATAAGATAGATTATCAGCTCACGTCTGCGGCGTTGCATTCTCCTTTAAGAAATTCTTATTAAATCTACAACAACATCCAGTTCAGAGTTGCTCCGTCTGTTTTGTTGAGAACAGATAGTAAGGATAGAATGAGATCGTACTTATGTAATCATTTATCTAAAGCACTTTCAAGCAGTGGAGTATCTAGGTAAGTTAGTGCCTTAATTGGGCAAGCAATGAAATTGCGCCCCCTCCCAAACTTACGAACATAAATGTACAAGCGAGGGAAGGCAGCGAGAAGTTATACTTCACCAAGTTCGTCATCAAAGTACATGCTGCCCGAATATGAGGATTTTCAGCCTTTCAGGCATCCCATTGCCAAGAACCATTTTTATTCATTCCTTCTTCAACAAGGGCGCAAAACTAACGAACTCTCTTGAGGAATATAGTCAAGGAATTATGCAATGTAACAGAAAGCTAAAACTTCTCTCAAACGTTGAACCTTCCCTAATGTAATGTTTACACTATACTATATTCAGACGCGATAAGGAGCAAACCAACGAGAATTACAAATTTTCGAGCCCTTAAAAACGCTATTTATTTACTGTTTATAATCCTTGAGCAACACATGTGAGGGAGCAAAGCGACTGAGCTCGTTAATATTAAAAACACTCGAAAAGTGATTACCTGAAGGAGACGGAAATCTAATCTGAAGAGTGTTATATATCTTGTGATTTAAAGATATGGTAGCCTTAAAACGCATAGATTCGGATAGCTGATTCAAGTTGGTTGGACCTATGAATGACTTTTGATAAAATGTAGTTCTACATTTGAGTACACTTAGCATCATCTTATTTGTGTTTCTTATAGCTAGTGCGGGTCGATATATCCTCAACAAACAGTAATTTAACACATAATACTTTAGGAGCAGTCTTATTCACAGATTTGTGTTGATGCATCATGATGCTTTGAGAAAAATATGATTCAAAGATTGCCGTGATAGTTTTTAGTTCAATCCTTCAAGATCGCGGCTTTTCTTCCATTTCTCCCATTTTTCTTTCTGTCTTTTGCGTTAAAAAAAGTTGCGCCCTTTTTCTTTTGCATTTTTTGCGCCACTTCAAGTGCCGCACGGGGCACATCTCCCCTCCCCTTAGTCTAGATATTCAACTGTTTTCAAATTAGGCCTACATAGAGTCACTTATTAATGTGCGCTTTATATTTTCCTAGCCATTGCGATCATAATTATAAAATCATGCCACCTGTTTCAGGGAATATCCCCTTCTTTGTGCTTAATTAAAGACCAAAATTTTTCCCTTTTTAAATACACGCGAGCATCCTACAAAACGTATTTCGATCGTGTTCACTATGTGTGTTTTATTTCCTTTGAATGATATTGCTATATATATTTTTTGAATATTTGTTTGTTAATTAAATTCTTATTCTTTTAACAGAGTAGCCCTTTTTTCGTTAAGGGGTTCTGTTCTGCCAGGGGCAAGATTGGAGGGTAATCAATATAAATTTATTAGTAAAAGTAGGCCTACAGGTAGGCGCTGAAAACTAAACATCTTTGTCACATACATTGTATTAGTAGTCCTTGCACTAATTGAACTTTCAAGGCCAGGTGTTACGTGACAAAAGTTAGGTACCTGTAGATTTACTTTATTTCAAACAAATATGCATTGTGAAGTCTGAATCATTCTAAATTAATTAGTAGAAAGCTTTCCCGTGCGCTACACCAAATTATTGATATTGATAAGAGAGAGAGAGAGAGAGAGAGAAAGGGAGAGAGAACAGCGGAAATCGTTCAGGGGATCCGCGCGGAGTCAGGAATCAACCCTCTATTAAAGGTCTCTTTTAGTATTGGCCAATAGTTGTCCCTGTCAGATCTGGTACTTGCATTTTAAATTAGCCCCTTCTCCTCCGGGGCTCCGTGAAAGTTATAAGAGTCCTAGACCAGATTAGTCCCCCTCCCTCTCCCGGTCCACCGTCCCCGAAAAAGTTACCCATCCCCTCTCAATGTCGGTATATATTTTTATAAAAGGAAATTCATTCTCCGAGTTCACATGCGAATTAAATGAGTAACAAAAGATCAAATCAGGCGATATAATGGTCGATCATATCGAATATTGCATCACATGGATGAACGCTATAATCAGATAGACTGCTGAATACGATATTACAGCATGAAGTCAAACATTATTATCCGACGTCATCATGCAAAGTTGATTATTTCACATATTATCACTTGGTGGGAGAAGTTAAGGTAATGAATGTATAAGAGAATAAAGATGAAAAAAGGATAAAGTAGGCTAAGGTTCACACGAGAGTCCGTAAAATTAAGGTTCGCTTGTGGTTTTAAACTTGGAGGTTATCTTTTGTTACTCGATGTTATAAACCACCAACGATTTTTGGTTAGCATCTACGAGCAGCCGGGAGAAGGGGCTCATTCGAACGTCGAGGTTTCAACAGGTTTTAGTTACGACCGCTTGCTCGGTATGTATAGTTTAAAGCCCCTCTGCACTAGTTTGGCCAGGAGGGATTAGAAGGATTAGCGTTGTCACTGACAGGTGGTTATCTCATCAACTCAGCAACAACATTAACATAAGAAAAAGAGGATCATGGGGACCAACGGGCACCGCTTAGGCATTGTTCTCTATATAGAGGGAGCAAGTAGCTACAAGTAGTACAGTGGGGCTTTAAACTTTGATCATTCGTTGCTTCGATCTCGTGTGAACCCTCGTCGTTGTTTGTAGATCATTGTTTAAAACTTAAAGTTTTGTAACTCATTATGACGGTCCCTTGTGATCATAACATAATATACTGATAAAAAAGAGAGGTACATGAAACAGAAGAAAGAAAGATGAATAAGAATGTATAAATTCAAATAAGATGGACCCTGTGTTTACATTTTTTATTTTTTTAAATAGTATAATGACGCCTTCGTTTGTTTGTAAATAATAGGCCTACACATGTAATCAGTGCTTTACTGATTTGTGAAGAATAAAGGGAACCAATGCAAATATAGGCACAACACAATGCGATAGAATAAAAGACAATATAATACAATACAATACAATACAATAGGCACGACACTATCCAATACAATATGCATATACTTTGAATATTACTGATGTTAGATTTATCCTCTGTAAAAGAATTTGTAATTCGGCCGACGAGCTGCGAATATTTAAAAAATAAAATCAACCGTTTTAGATAATCAAATGAATAAATGAATGAATAAATAAATGAATGAATGAATAAATAGATATGTATTTAAATATGTATATATATATATATATATATATACTAAATAAATAGATATGTAACTAAATGAATATATGAATGAATAAATGAATATATGAATGAATAAATGAATATATGAATGAATAAATGAATATATGAATGAATAAATGAAATTAAAGGAAAATGAATGGAAGACAGTAAATGTCACTTTGAATTAATTACAGATCGCTATTAACATCCATTTCAAGCTTTCACTTTTCTCTACGTTAGGTCGAATGAAAAAATATTATTGTCTTTCGTCTGTTTTTTATTTTTCAGTGACGCTGGTGAGATGCGAACCTGCGTTTAACGGTCTCACATCTATCTATTCTGGTAGCTTGGCAGGCGGTACAGAGATAGCCTTGGTGGGGCAAGGTGACGTATAACCCTAGGGGCGTACCCAAGGAAAGGGGGGGGGGTGGGACTGAGAGCATACCTTAAGAAATTGTAGTTAGCAAGTGTGGGTGAATTCATGTTTTCCCCCAACATCATGCATGTACAAAATATATAAAATAGATGATTCAAGACAAGTAATTTTCAGGAGCAAGTCAAAATATTGAATATTTTCAAAGACTTTCCAAATAAGAAGAACTTTTCTGGTTTCGCGTCACTATGAACAACTTTCTTATGCAATAATGTGAAATAATTTTTTACTAAATTCAAGGCACGAACCAATCAATGCTGTGTTATTCAATTTGATTAAATTAATTATCGGCATGAAACTAACGCGATTTTGGACACATGCGTGACATGGGTGTCGATCACGGGGATGGGGATATATCCCCCAATATTTCAGGTGGGGATGGCCTGTACAATCACCCCCCAATAATTTACCATAAAAAAAAATGAAGAGAAAAATTAATGATGAGAGCCCGATGAGAGTAGTTAATGGTTATTACTCGCAAGATGACCATCAATATACACATTTTGCTATCTCATTTTCATAATACATACATATATAAATAGAAAACGAAGTAAATGAGAAAACCGTATATGAGACAAGAATCAATTGAATTCTCGCTCATACGGCTTCATCAGGAATTTATGAATTTATTCAATTTATTCAATCAACAGCATCATAGAAATGCAATGCGCCAAATGCAAAGCCGCAGCGTTAAAAAGCAAATGTTAAGCGCGAAGCGCAAAAGTGCAAAAAGAAGTAGAGAGTGGGAGAGAGATAATGAGAGACAGAGAGGATAATAACCCAGGTAGCAAGCCCATGTGGGACCCACATGGGTCCCATATTCTCTGAAACATGGCCCCATATGGAAAACCATCTGGGGCCCTAAGGCATCTGCACCCAAGAAGCATATGGGACCCATATAAGACAGATGGGACCCAGATGGGACCCATACCAAACTGGGCCCAAATGGGTATGCCCAGCTTAATCCCATCTGGTACCCATATTGGTTAACCCAGATATATCCCATGTGGGTTAACCCAGATTTTCCCCATGTGTTACCTATATGGGCATATTCATATTCTACCCATATGTGTACGCCCAGCTCATTCCCATCTGGAACCCATAAGGGCTGGCCCGGATAGATCCCATATGTGTTACTAAATATTGGCCCAATATGGGATACATATATTATGGGTTCCATTAATAGCGCAGATGGCACAAGTGACCCAGATCATCTCCATATGGGCCCCATATGGGCTTGCTACCTGGGAAAAAGGGAAAAGGGGAAGAAACGGGCAGAAGAAAAAAGGAAGGGGGAAGAGAAAAGGAAGAAAGACAAGAGAAAGAGGGACATATATATTCCAGCATTTCTTTCAGGGAACTGATGTGAATGGGCGATGAAAAAAGAGGTTGACTTTAAAGTAACCTACAATGAAATATTGCTCATGTTTATTTCTTACAATGTCAAAATTACTTTACGGGATTCCCCCTCCCTAAAAAACTTAGGCATGGGTGATGGTATAGGTATGAGGTTAATGCATGATCAGGAATTAGTTGAGTGGATGGAAAAGAAGTGAGAAATAAGCTGAAAAAACATGGAAAATTGCCATGGAATGATGGAAGGCAATGTGAGACAGGCCCAACATGTTCTAAAACAAGTAATAATATTCAAGAATAGTTATGATTTCTTTCACCTAGGAGTTCTTCAAAAACTAATTAAAAACGAGTAAATAATCAATGTTACATTATTGACAGGGCTTAAAAGGAAAGTGAAAAGAAAAAACAAGAAACAAAAAAGATTGAATGAAATTTGGGACTTTTTGTTTATAATACCCTTCCAATAATAATGCACCTTCTAAGACTGGTTATAGTTTTTGAAAAAACAAATAGTGCTCTGGTCAGGGCCTTAGGGGAATATTATGTTTATATTTTAGAGCGTATCTGGTATGATAAGTATATCTGGGTGAAGAAGGAGATAATGGAAGTTTGTTGTTTGGTAGTTGGAAAGTAAGTTTTATATTATGTTTTTAAGAAACAGACAGTTTGTATGAGATCAGCAGTGGAAATTTTCTGTCATTTTGAGATCCAAATTTTGCATCAGTGATATTCTGTTTCATTGAATTGAGTTTCCCGCAGAGAGGATTCAGTTGGTTTAATTAAAGAAGGAAGAGAGTCAAATGAAGAACCAAAAGCAATATGTTTTTCATTTACTAATGAGAACTATGTTTTTTGAGATCTCCTTACACAGAATATTGGAATGGGTTTTTCACGATGAATGTTGTTTGGAGACATCAATATTCATAAAATGTATGTTTCTATCACCAGGAAATAAAGAATTTTCTGTCTACATGAACCTTTCCTGGTTGCTTATTAATGCATTTGCCCACTGGTAACATAATACTTTCACAAGTTGATATCCCTCACCATTGGATTTTTTTTGGTAATGTCTAAATTTCGTTTAAAAATAGATATCAGTCTGGTAGGCCTACACTGCAGGCAAGAGTCAGGACTAACATTTAGCATGTCTGAAATTTTATCTTTATTGAGGGTGACTTGAAAAAGTTAATAACTTGGAAGGGAGGGCGTGCAACCTGCCACACGCTTCTACCTCTTGGTTGCTTTGATCCATTGCCGAAAATATTTTGGAACCTATCATCCCCCCAACCACGGATACAAATCGACACCCCTGCATGTACGCGAAAATGTCTGGTTTTGTAGTGAGCAAAAGACCAACACATGTTTCGAAGAGAAAGGAAATGAAATAAAACGAAATGAGATGAAACGAAGTGAAAGGAGATAAAAATGAAAAATGAAACGAAAAGAAATGAAATGAAATAAAAATAAAAGGAATATGAAATGAAATGAAATTTTTGCATCTTTTTCCAGAATTCAGTCAGGTCTTTGAACTTAATGATGATTCTAGGGGTAACAAGGTATACCTTACGAATGGTTATACTCAAATACCCTGTGACGTAGTACCATACCGTAGCAATCCCAGTCGACTCATCTGTGTAACCAGGTAAGAACAATTATCTTCCCTTTTATGAGAAGGTTGACTTCTGGTTGGAAAAAAAAGTTGTGAGCTCTGTCATTGCTCTTTTTCAAACGTTGGTTTGGAGGGAAGTCATGGAAGAAATGTTCCTAAAAGGATTATTCTTCATTTAATTTTGTTTTATTATTTCTTAACTATTTTAATAGTTAAAATTGTTATTATTATTTGTATTAAGAATTTTCATTTATTCAACCGATATTAAGACAAGGCCCAGAACACAACATTACATAATTTTCGGTATAGAGGGCTTAATAGTGTGTTCAGAAGTGAAATTTTCTTTATATTAAGCATACATAGGGAGGAAAATTCGCTCGGTCGCTATGATTTCTCGCATAAGAGACATTTACACATCCACTTTCAAATGAAGAAGATCTTTATATACAATCATAATTATAAAGACTCTAAATATCACATCATCGGAGAGACGTCGTCCACCGAATAGGAAAGTTCTCAAGAAAGGTGATGATCTAACGCTGCTTGTCCCTGTAAGAGAAGAGAGGAAGGAGGTGGATATCAAGCTCAGACTTTTCTTTGGCCTTTCGATTAAAGTGCTTGTAAATAACAAAGTAAAATAAATCTACGAAACTTAACATATTATTTTTTCGCACGGTTGCTATTCAACCCCTCTAAATGAAAGATATATTATAAAGGGTGTCGCTATCTTGCATTATTTTAATACACAACAAAAAAATGCTGTATTCTTATTTCTGGGGAGAACAGGGATGTAGCCCCCGGTGGATTCAACGGACCCGAATCTGATACCAGAAACGTATGTACATGTACTGCATTCCTGACGCTCCATCTCATCTCCACTTAAAATATTTGCTCATCATCATACGCCGATAGGTATAGAGCACTGTATAGAGGTAATTGAGTGAAAGGCTTATAAGTGATAAAAAAAAAATTTAAAAATTATTATTTCTTTATTACAACCAAAACATGAGGTTGGATTACAAAATGTATTATTTCTTTCAGGCCTGGTGAGGAGGGCTATTTTGATGTGATTGTGGAGGTGGATGGCACACAGATACCAGAATGCACCGGAAGAACTAATATTTGCCAGTTTGAAGTAAGTTAAATGCTTTACTGTCTACGGGAATTCATTTTTGTGATTATATATATATATATATATATATATATATATATATATATATATATATATATATATATATATATATTAATGTTGAATCTCCTATGATACTTTCTTAGAGTAACGTTTTTATCAGATCCAGTGACTAATTTTGTTTTTGATAACAATCAAAATAATACATTATGCTTTTAGAGCGCATATAGTACCCGGTTTTCTCTACAGGCTTAATCATGAGCTTTATTTTATACAAGCCATGGTAGGTCATGTACAAATATAAACTTAATTAATCTACCGCGGAAGGAGTGTAATACTCTGTAGCAAAGCAAAGAAGATCGATTGGCCATACTACCTCAAGAAAACCAATAGTAATGATAATAATATCGCCGGTTCAAAGTCAAGAAAAACTATATATTTTTATATTTAGATCAAGCTCGATCGCGGGCCCTGTTTCTACCAAACGAGAGAATGTTGAACTATGATGTATATTTAAAGGCAATGCAACCTTTGAGTTCATTTGTATGAAATCAGAAAAAATAAGAGAAGTAGATTGGCGACAGTTTACAATGAATTGCACCAATAATATAAGAAAGTTATAAATGTTTAAAATATGAAATCACTACATGTTTGCACATCTGTGAAAATCTCAAATTGGCAAGTCGCTCAGTGGATTTTGACGTAATCATGGACAGCTCTCCCGTTTTTTGTGTACAAAAGATCTTTAATTTATATTGTTCTCCTCTCTCTTGGGGTACTAGTAGAGATATTTTATCATAGATCATCTATACAGAAAAGATCCTCCTGAGCTATACATTTTGAAAAATTGACATTTTAGTAATTTTTTTGTGTTGGAACCGATGGGAGAGTTGTCCGCCACTACATCACAGTGACATTACCAATTCGGCCAATTTGAAATTCCAATAATGTGTTGTGATTACAGCTTTTAAAAAGTCATAATTTTCTTATTGTTTGCCCAATGATGTTCAAACTTTCACCACCAATTTGCTTCTGTAATTTTTCTGCTTTCTTTCCGAGCAGTTTGCTATTAAGATCAGATTTTCATTTTATATGAGTTCTAAACCGAGGGGGAGGAAACAAAATCGATCCCATGGATTTTGTTCCGGGAGCATAGATCTTAAAAGATCTCTGACAAACAATGAAGCAAAACAACAACACAAAAAACAAACGATCTCACACAAAGAAAAAAGTCCAACCCAACAACACCATTAACACCAACTGCACATTCTTGTATTTCAAGAAACCCTCCAATTTTATTAGGCTAAGATTTGAAAACCTATACTTTAGGAAATAAGAAAAGGTTTATATATACCAGAAGCTCGGCGACGGAGATTCATGATGTTACGATTTTTCTATTGCATTATGAAATATACAGTACAAGTGTACAACTATAACCATACCCGCACATGGACATGAACAGAAATATTACACGAAGCATTATTAATGTTCCTATATTCCGCATAGCCATGCGATGTTATATTTTTGTTTTATGGTTAATTTATTCTCTCTTCCACAGTATAGAAATGGCAACAACAACGAGAAATTGACGCATATTTCCTCCTATGCAGGACCGGTTGGTAAGTCTTTTAACCAAATTCAAGTGGGTGTGTTTTCTCAGCCCGGGGTGATCAAAATTATGCTTCAAAGATAATAATACTAACATTGTCCCTATAAACCTCTGTTTCCTTGGAAAGCTAGAAGAAACAGTCATGTTAAAATCTTTAAGTGAAATCAGTGGGGCTGATAAAAAGGCTGAGCTGGCGCCGATTTTTGTTGGTCATCCACGCCTTTAGTTGTTACAGTATCGCCAAAATATACCGTTACGGATCACAAATATCATTGTGCCTGTATAAAGAGGTGTCGTAGTCAGTGGCGTAATCAGCAAAAACTTTTGGGGTGCAGAAAGAAAAAAAAATCCGCCACCACCAGGCCCCGCGGAACGTTTTTCAAATGGGGGCTAAAGTATTTACGATCAGGTAGAGCAAAGCGAGAGCAGCAAGTGGAGTGTAAATTGGCGTGGGGTCCAGGAGCAAAGCCCCGGCGGGGGTCAAGGGGCCGAGCCCCATGAAGTTCAGGGGTTTAAGGCATTTAATTACGGTCAGATGAGCATATTTTGATACCTTATTTATGACACTGGCAGGTCACTAATTAGAGTGGGGTCCAGGGGGCAGAGCCCCAGAAGCTCAGGGGTTTTATGCATTAGATTACGATCAGATGAGCATCCAGGGGCCCGCCTTAGGGCCCTTGGTGGGGTCCAGGGGGCAGAGCCCCCGGAAGCTCAGGGAAAAATCATGCCATTTCAGCAACATTTCTAAATCACTGGTATCGAATTAGAAATAAACCACGTTTGAATCTTATTTGGGACCAGGCAACTGCCCCCAAGCCCCCATTAGTACGCCAGTGGTACTTCGAGTGCTTTACAAACTTGATGGAGATCTGGGTTCGAGCCCCGGCCGGCAAGCACTAATATCCTTTGGCAAGAGAGTAATCTATATTTGCCACACTGTACTCCACCCATCCAGGTTTGCGATGGGTACATCGTAGCTAGGAAGGAATTCCTTGAATGTTGTGTGGACAAAAAAAAAATCGTTACCTCTATTATATAGCTCGTAGTACTGGGATAAGCACCTCGGTCAACTTCCACATCGTGCTCACAGCAAGATGGAAAGCCAGGGTTTACAACTTGTCTTGCTCTTTAATTGCTCATATGCAGCAGCTAGAATCTATAATTATGGACTTCTGTATATTCACAACAGCGTGGGAGGGAGGGGGGTACGACCGAGTGCCATCAAATATGAAATAACATACCACGACATTGTCCATAAAGTTGGAATATTTGTTTTTACCTTGGTTTATTAATGAAAGAGAAAGTACTTTCTTCTCTGAACTTTATTGATCAATCTCTGTGACTCTTTAGATGCATGGGTAAAATTAAAGTTCTGAGCAGGTATAAGAATATTGCCACAATCATTTCATGAAAAGAGGTAAGAAAGGATTTTTCCACCTTTATTGGCAACAGTGTTTTATTATCATTATAGTGCGGATAGATATATAATGTGAAACTCTATTGTTTGTTTGTCTGTTTGTTTGTACAGGCTCAAGCACAACTACCTTGGGGAGGTATTACACTAACGTGTATGAGAACGCTGCCAGTTCTTTGTCTGACGTCGCCAACGAGTTATACATAGTCCAGTAAGAATTCGATCATTTTCTATAATATAGGCAAGGTACTCCACCATGCTACAGTGACGATTGCTCCGAGCTCCTTTTTGAAAAAATATAGAAGGTTAGGACTTAGGGTTAGGGTTGCAGTTTGGGTTTTGGATAAGAGTTATGCATGGTTATGGTTACTAATGTGTTTGGTCCAAGGTGCGGTGTAGAGAATTCGGTTATTGTAGGATAAATTGACCAACAACCGGAGCACCTTTGTCGTACAACTCTTTGTGAGTCATGTTTTTGTGAGTTTTGTTTTGTTTTGTTTTGTTTATAGAACCGCCACATATAAGCACTGCTAGCGCTATTAGATCTGCTCTGCTGCATTGCAGAAATGTAGTATTTGTCTCCCTCTAGCGGCACAACAAAGCTACGGTGTCTGCTATCGCCTAGCGTGCTTTTTTCAGCTTTAACTTACGGTCTAGAGGATACCACCACTTCAGCAAATTCTAGCCACTTTACGGTACTCAAATGAATTCGTCAATTAATTGTTAAACCTTTACATCGTTGTTGGTGAGGATAAATGTGGCATGGCAAGTGTGCTACTATATACTACTAGCTACTGTGCTAACTAGTGTACTACTACTACGATGTTCACCGAACGCGAGCGAGTTTTTAACGGCAGCACTCATCGACTCGACCGGGGCGCCCGGCTCTGGCCGTGTCGCTGTCGTGTATGGGGAACACACACGCTGAGCTATGCCGTGCATGCATGGCGGTCTATATGTCTGGCTCCATATAATAGTACTTTATTAGCATACTAGTATGCCATATACAGAAGGAAGGTTGACAAATGTCAGTTTTATTAAAGAATTCCTCATACCAGATGATTATTTCTGTCTATGGTAAGACTAAGAAGGGAGAGCATGCAGTGCCAATTAAAGTGCGGGTTCAAAGAAAATCATAAATATGGCAAATAATGTATTACTAGAATTTAGAAACTGGTAAGCTAACAGATGGACATCGTACAAGTTTTAGGTCAACTACATATCGGGTGATTTATAAAAATACAAATAAAACCACCTCCATAGCATTTGGGAAATGCGAGAGATTCGCCAGAAAAATAACGATATTTTAATGCCGTCACAGTATGAACCAATCCTGCCCAAGCAGACGACATCCCATAAAGAATGAACATAATTGCAATGCTATTTGTTCTCAAATTATGATGAGTTTAGTGTATATAAATGTGATGGAATTTTACACCATTCAAAAGGGATATGAAACCGATTCTGATAACTAAATTCTTTTGTTTGTAAATACACAGGATAGGGGTTAATGAACAATCAAAGAAACCACACTTTCAAATTTAAAACCCCCCGGAATGATAGCATGGACGCATTTGTTCCCTCTTGAAACGCCGAACATACCGCGGTGTATGCAGCTGAAAATACAATGGCGTCTTATTTTGTTTACAAGTGACGGATTCCTTAATTTTGTTATCGCTGCATTTTTCATCAAAATAATACCATGCGCGGGGTTTAGAGTGAGGCAATAGATTAAACATTTAGCCTGACGGTAGTGAAGTAACAGAAATAACTGAAGAGAAGATGACGAAACAGGCACTGAATATGTGTGAGATGTCATGGGACATCGTCTGCTTGTGCAAATCATGTTCAACATGTGACGTCACACATCTCAGCAGCGATCGGAGAGCATGTCAGGTGCCATGCCGGGGCTGTATTAAGCGTTTTGTAATTCATAATAATCATTACTTCGAATGTTTCCAAGCAATGAATTTTGATAATCTTGTCAAATTAAAGTGTCACCTTTGCAATAATGACAATAAATTTAGTGTTTAAAATCAATGAACCTTCTCTTTAAGCAGTCAACTACAGGCACAGCTAGTAGTAGTAGCCTACAGGCCTGTGTCACTATTACCTGCAAGACATTAATTGGAACATATTGTATGCAGCTGTATCCTTGAGCATCTTGATTTCACATTCTGTCAGATGCTCAACATGGATTCCGGAAGAGACGGTCTTGCACATCCCAACTTCTCCTCACTATTCAAGATCTTTCCAGTGGAATTGACTCGAGAGACCAGATAGATGTGATCCTGTTGGACCTATCAAAGGCTTTTGATAAGGTTCCGCATGGAAGACTCCTGCATAAGATCCACTACTATGGAATCCGAGGTAATACCCACAGCTGGATTGAGCAATTCCTTACAAGCCGCTCACAGAGGGTGTTGCTTGATGGATGCACTTCTCACACCTCTCCCGTCCCGTCGGGCGTTCCTCCAGGCAGTGTCGTCGGGCCTCTTCTCTTCCTGCTGTTCATCAATGATCTTCCTAACTGCATATCAGCCCAGTCTACGGTGAAACTGTTTGCAGATGACTGCATATTGTACAGGAAGGTGGCAAGTGCAGATGATGCAGAATGCCTGCAGAAGGACTTAGATGCACTCCAAGAATAGGAAGCAGACTGGCTGATGTAATTCCACCCGCAAAAATGCCAGGTTATGCATGTCTCTAGTAAAAGGCAGACATCCAAAGCCTCTTTTCCTTACTTCATTCATGGAGAGCAGCTACAGGTAACAGAAACTGCAAATTCCTTGGGGGTCCACATCCAGAGCAACCTGAAGTGGAATCACCATGTAAACATCACCACCAAAAAAGCCAACGCTGTACGGTGCTTCCTGCAAAGAAACATGAGGGCCTGCCCACAAAAGACAAAGGAGTTGCTGTGCAAGACATTAGTACTCCCTGTGATGGAGTATGCTGCAATAGTGTGGGACCCGTCCACCCAGGAGAATTACATCAGAAAGGTGGAAATGGTGCAACGCCGTTGTGCACGCTTTGTCGTGGGTGACTACCAGCGCACAAGCAGCGTCACAGCCATGCTGAATCAACTTCAATGGGAAAGTCTGCAGGAAAGAAGGGCGCAGCAGAAAGTATGCATGGTTTACAGCATACTCCACGGCCTGGTTGATCTTCCAGTCACATACTTCATACCAGTTGTTGGTCCCTGAACCCGTGGAAATCCACAGAAGTTCCAGGTCCCCTTTGCCCGAACTCTGCTATTCCAACCATGTTCTACCCAGATACTATCCGACTGTGGAACTCCTTACCATCCGCTGTCGTCGATTGCACCTCTTTGGAACTTTTCAAGCAGAAGGTGCAACACATTAAGCTCCATCGAGCTTCAGACTGTTTTTAGCTGCACATAGAATTCTTGTAGAGCCTTTTTACTTGCACTGTACACTCGGCACTTGACAAGCAAAAGGTACGATAATACGCCAATGGCGGTCTGTACTATACTGGAAGAAGAATTAGAAGAAGAGAAAGAGAGTCTTGGTCTTTTACTAGTTATTCAATATATTTATTTTTTAACTTTACAGAATAACCTGGGGACCTTACAAATGTAATCCTATTGATAGCGCAACAGGAGAACCGTGAGTACTTTTCTATTAATATTCTTGCCAATCATCTATTGCATTCTCTTTAAGGTCCTGTATGCTTTATCGCCTTTTTTATTCCTGTTAAATCGGTGATGTAAGTGATTTTAAAGCACCTCACGTTTGAAGATAATTTAGAAAAACGTTTGATACAAATTAAGTTGCCAATTAAGCAATATGACAGAGATGAGAAGAAACAAAAGTTTGGTGAAAGTTTAAAGGGAAATGTAACCTTAATCATGAACTACTCTAAAAGAAAGTAACAAATCAGAGAAGCAGATTGGGGAAGTTTGAACGAAAAAAAATAATATGAATTTTGGAAAGTTGGGATCACTATATAGTCTATACATATGAACACTTCAAATTGGCTGAATTGGCAATGTCACTGTGACGAAGCGCCGTACTGCTTTCCCATTTGTTTCAACACAAAATGATTAAAATGTCGATTTTTCAAAATGTATGATTCGAGAGGATCCTTTTCTTTTTAGAGGACCTAAATTTAAATAATATGCTATCCATGACCATGACATATTTTGAGTACCAGGTAGTGCCCCAAGGCCAGGGAGAAGGCAAGTATGTGTATCAGAAAAAGAGAAATTAATGATATTTTTGTACGGGCTATACGGGAGAGTTGTCTCATGACTATACACCACAATCTGTTAACCAAATTGCCAATTGAGATTCACATGGATTTAGTGATCTCATATTTCAAACATTTGTAACTTTCTTATTATGGGTCTGATCTATTTCAAAGTTTTGCCATTCTATTTCTCTTATTGTTCTGCTTCCATACCAACAATTTATGGCTAGAATCTTACCCCACTCATTCTCCCTGACCGGATGATGGTCTGCAGTAGGGCAAAAGGGCCATGGATGTAATTTGGAATTTCCATGCAGAGAGTTTATTTACTTCTTTTTCGCAGAATACGTCTGGAATATCAGTACGAGGATATAACTCATTGGGTTTATGTTGCCTGCTCTCCGGAGACTAATGTGCCAGGTAAGAATGACACTGCAATATGAACAAGAGCCATGAATATTTTGAGGTTGGTGCAAGGTAGTACCAACCCTAAGCAGATACTGAAAACCGTTTTGGAAGAATTTTTTGAGCCTCTTTAACACGTACGTCAATGACGTTGTAAAACGGTCTAAATCAATGGTGCTGTAAAATGAAATAATATGAGTATAATGTGCTTCAGATTTCTATCTTTAACATTCACATCAGTGAGTATGCATACCGTAGGTGAATTGTTCGATGCAGTTACTTTTTTCACATGTTTACTACCAGTTTTTAATTCAATCCTTCTGGAGGCTTGATACAGGAACCAACAAATTTCTGTAGGTAATTATTATAGAGATATCGACTGCTTTGAGAGGCCTGGCTGTTTTAGGCTCAAGGGGACTGCACATCCTCCCATGACCCCGAGGCGTGCCAAGGGGTCAGGAGGATGCAACGTCCCCGAGAGCCAACAGCCAGGCCTCGAATATGAAAGCAGTCGATATGTCTTTTATATTGAAACAAAAATCTACCAAGAATTCTTACCTTATCCTATTATTGAGTAAAGATTGGTTAAAACATCACAGAAAATCTGAGACACTGTCTGTTACTCTTCGCTGGAAAAATGACTGAAAGTTTCAATCATTTGGGAATCGCGGACAAAAAGCACTGTATGGTGGCCGCGCTCGCACAAAGACAATTTTAACACATAAACCAATGGGGATCGCAGCATGAGGGCATTTTTTTTAAAGACTATTGACCGGTAGGCGGGTATGAGGGCACTTTTTAAAGACTATTGTCTGGTAGTCGGGTATGAGGGCACTTTTTGAAGGACTATTGACTGGTAGGCGGGCATGGCTAAAATCACGACTCCAATTTCGACGAATCAGATGGCGAGCTTTCTAAAGTGAGGTATATAATAAAATTTAATTACCCGATAAGTATGTAGAGGATTATAAACCATGTAGTTGAAATTTTATTGGTGCTGGAGATCGGAACCAGAAGCAGTCTCAAACTTGCCATACTGTAGGTTTTTAGCCATACCAGACACAAATCGGACTTGAACACATATCTGTTATCTTGGTAGCAGTAGATTATTGTAATATATGTATTACAAAACCCTCAGAAGAAAAAAAAAAACCTGAGAGTTATTGATGTCAGAATTTTGATGATGGTTTTAACTGTATTCCTAAATGAGTTACTAAACCCATCCAGAACTTTTTTTTAGCAAGGAGTTTTATTTATATGGTAATGAGCCAGACCAGACTGGGATTTTGGGTTACAAGCTACAGTATTAAAGTGAACTGGTAACATTGTTGAAGGTTCATGAAAAAACTGTGTAATTTTTGTATGAAATGTTACTTATTATATTCCTTCTACTGTTCTAACCCTCTAACATGCAACAAATCCTGAAAAAATTCTCAAACCACAAAGATATTTATGTTTTTCTTTGAAGGCGTCAATGTGTAACCCCCTCTAACAGTAGATTCTTCCAACCAATTTTTAATTTTGCCCAACCATTTTTCCATGAAAATAAGACAAAACAAGTTTTTAAAAATCTTTCAACACTTAAATGTTTGGAATGGTATATAGAACCAATTCATTGCTTTGTGACAATATAAATCCACCTAAAATTTAATTAAATTATAATAATACAGTTGGGAGGATTTAGGAATCGATCAGATCAGTTTTTCCCAATTTTTTCATTAATAATGGTCTGTTTTCACTCAAAATTTCAAAATATCTTTAATTGCACATCTAGCATTGAAGTCACTACCTTAGCACCATTTTCTCTCATCTGAACAATGTTACCAAGTCCCTTTAAAGGGGAATCGAACCTTCATGGCAAAATGCTCTGAAAGAAAGCAGAAAAAGGGAGAAGCAAATTGGTGAAAGTTTGAACAAAATTGGACAAAGAAAAAGGGAGTTATGATTCTTATGAATAGTTGAAAGTAATCAGTTTACAGATGGGAACTAAAACTGGCTGAATCAGGAAAGTCACTGTAATAAAGTAATGGACGACTCTCCAATTCGTTCAAACACACAAACCGTCTATTAAATGTCGATGTTCAAAATGGATTACTCAGCATGATCTTTTCTTTTCTTTCTGGAGGTCCCATATCAATATGCTGTCTATATTATATCATGAGAAAATATTGAGTAGTGCCCCAAGGGAGAATGCACTTTGGAGAAAACAAAACAAAAAATAATATTTTAGTATGTGTACGACAAATGGGAGAGTTGATCCTCAATACGCCACAATCCATTGAAGAAATTGCCAACTTCAGATTCACTTGAGAGTTTAACTTAGTGATTTCATATTTCAAACATTCATGATTTTCTTATGATTTGTCTGATTTATTTTAAACTTTTGCCATTCTGTTTCTATCACACAAATGAACTTATCACAAAGGTTGGATTGCCCTTTTAATTTTATCTGTGATTATTTTCTCAGGATCTTATCCATTGGTGGTGCAGATTTCTCGTGATCATGGCAATGCTTACGCTCCAAGTGATACATATATGGTGGATGGGCAGGGCAAGCGATATCACTACCAACAATACGCAGGTGAATGTTTGATTATTTCGAATGCATTGATTGATTCCTTTATTTAAACACTGTAAAAAAAAACTGTTAAGCTACTAGTCTTGTTTACATAGGGGCTGTGTAGCAAAAACAATTTGATTTGAAATGAATGCTCATATTAAAACAACAAATATAAGCATTTTATAGTGAACTGGATGTTACAGAGCATAGAAATTGATGATAATTATTTGATGATTAAGGTTAGAAGAATAGAAAATTGCAGTAAGATATATCCTTAAGGTTGATATGGTATAAAAAGGAAAATATGGTAAATATAACATATTCAAACATTCAAATATAAAATATATAATATAGTACATGTATATAAAACCACGCAGAACATTGCTGAGATATGCTAACAAACAAAAAAGGAAGAAACATGGCAAGTATTTTTATGCCTCCGCTACAACGTAGCTGGAGGCATTATGTTTTCTGGTTGTCCGTCCGTACGTACGTACGTACGTCCCGTTCTCGTGATCGCGTTATCTCAAGAACCGATTGATGGATTACCGCCAAACTCGGGTCATGTATGTATCTTGCAGAGCTAATGAAGTGATTAGATTTTGGGGTCACGAGGTCCAAGGTCAAAGGTCACAGGGCCCATTATGTATGCAAAAATAGTTTGTGATCGCGTTATCTCAAGAACCGATTGATGGATTACCGCCAAACTTGGGTCATGTATGTATCTTGCAGAGCTAATGAACTGATTAGATTTTGGGGTCACGAGGTCCAAGGTCAAAGGTCACAGGGCCCATTATGTATGCAAAAATAGCTTGTGATCGCGTTATCTCAAGAACCGATTGATGGATTACCGCCAAACTTGGGTCATGTATGTATCTTGCAGAGCTAATGAACTGATTAGATTTTGGGGTCACGAGGTCAAAGGTCAAAGGTCACAGGGCTCATTATGTATGCAAAAATAGCTCGTGATCACTTTATCTCAAGAACCGATTGATGGATTACCGCCAAACTTGGGTCATGTATGTATCTTGCAGAGTCAATGAACTGATTAGATTTTGGGGTCACGAGGTCAAAGGTCTAAGGTCACAGGGCTCATTATGTATGCAAAATAGCTTGTGATCACGTTATCTCAAGAACCGATTGATGGATTACCGCCAAACTTGGGTCATGTATGTATCTTGCAGAGTCAATGAACTGATTAGATTTGGGGTCACGAGGTCAAAGGTCACAGGGCTCATTATGTATCTCAAAATAGCTCGTGATCGCGTTATCATTAGAACCAACAGATGGATTACAATCAAACTTGAATTTTAAAAATTGCTTCCATTTTGGTTTGTAAAATTGCTCTATGGCGGAGGCATCATTTTTGACTGCGCGCAGTTGAAGTTCCATCTAGTCTTGGTTAAGAAGAGCAATAACAAAAATATTGAGAATAAAGTATTAAAAACACATAAATTATAATTGACAAAGTGAAAAATAAGGAAGATGAATCTGAAGTGCAATGCGGTACTATGAAACTAAGATGATTGATCATGAGAGCGATTCTATAACCGGTATTGGTTTTGATGCTAACCCATGCCCTGTATTAAACATGAAAAGAACAATTACGCCTACTGTGCCATTACATTGACTCGTATTCTTCAATTCTGGAACAAAATGAATAAACTAAATGGATCCACTTTTTTGTTTTCACCTTGACATAATTTCATTTTTGTCTCGCCTGCGTAGCAAAAAAGCGAGACATAGGCGCCGCTTTTCCGGTGACGGCGGCGACGGCGGCGACGGCGTCAACATCAAAAACTTAACCTAAGGTTAAGTTTTTGAATTGTTAATATAATTTTGAAAGTATAAGGTCCTATTAAATGAAACTTGGACTAAAGGGTTATCAAGTATCCCCAATCATGTGAGGAAAATTTCAGGTCACAAAGTCAAGGTCAAAGGTCATTTCAGGTCAACAAACTTAGACTATGTTGTGGCATCATCATCAAAAACTTAACCTGAGGTTAAGTTTTTGAATTTGTAATATAATTTTGAAAGTATAAGTTCTTATTCAATGAAACTTAGACTAAAGGGTTATCAAGTATCCCCAATCATGTGAGTAGAATTTCAGCCCACTAGGTCAAGGTCAAAGGTCATTTCAGGTCAACAAACTTAACTATGTTGTGGCATCAGGCTAAGATTTTTAAATTGTTATCATAATTTTGAAAGTATACATTCCTATTCCATGAAACTTGAACATAAGGGTTATCAAGTATCACCAATCATGTTATTAGTCTTTTAGGTGACAAAGTAAAGGTCAAATGTCATTTCAGGTCTGGAAACTTAGACTTTGTTGTGGCATCAACATCAAGATTTTGAAATTTTAGCATAATTTCAAAAGTGTTTGTTCAAATTCCATGAAACTTGTACCCAAGGGCTATCAAGTATCACAAATCATGTGACACAAATTCCAGGTCACAAAGTCAAGGTCAAAGGTCATTTTAGGTCAGTAGACTTGGATTATGTTCTCAAAATTTAATATGAGAATTAATAAATAAATTGTTATTTGTTCATATTTCATGAAAGTAAATATTTGAATCATTCGAGTACTTTCCCATGAATATTCTAATAGTAATTTTAGTATTCGATCCCAGGCCTAGTATGTACATGATCAGTTACAGCTAGGTGACAATATTGATGTTTCGATAATATATATTGGAGTATATCTCATAATAATGTTCTCATTATGCTAATGAGACGTGATGTGATGTAGATGGGCTCTACCTTCCAATTGTTTTTACACAAAATGCTGAAAAATCCTCTTTTCTTAAAAAGTTTATTAGATAACTTTATTTGTAAATTACTGACAAGCATTGAAACATTTATAGTCTTACCCATACACTAAATCTCATTATATTGTATTCTTATGATACAGTAAATAATTATTCTGATGATTCATAATCAATATTCACTTCAAAATGCTTATTATATTCAGAGGATTTCATTTTCGGGGGTCTGCAAATGGGCCACCCTGCCTATAAAAATAATGTCCCAACCTCAATTTTTGTCTCGCCTGAGTAGCAAAAAGCGAGACATAGGCGCCGCTTTTCCGGTGACGGCGGCGGCGGCGACGGCGTCAACATCAAAAACTTAAACAAGGTTAAGTTTTTGAATTTTTAATATAATTTTGAAAGTATAAGTTCTTATTCAATGAAACTTGAACTATAGGGTTATCAAGTATCCCCAATGATGTGAGAAGAATTTCAGGCCGCAAAGTCAAGGTAAAAGGTCATTTAAGGTCAACAAACTTAGACTATGTTGTGGCATCATCAAAAACTTAACCTAAGGTTAAGTTTTGAATTTTAGTATAATTTTAAAAGTATAAGTTATTATTCAATGAAACTTAGACTAAAGGGTAATCAAGTATCCCCAATCATGTGAGTAGAATTTCAGGCCGCAAAGTCAAGGTCAAAGGTCATTTCCGGTCAACAAACTTAGACGATGTTGTGGCATCAGGTTAAGATTTTTAATTTTTATCGTAATTTTGAAAGTATACATTCCTATTCCATGAAACTTGAACATAAGGGTTATCAAGTATCACCAATCATGTGATTAGTCTTTTAGGTGACAAAGTCAAGGTCAAATGTTGTGTCAGGTCTGCAAACTTAGACTATGTTGTGGCATCAACATCAAGATATTGAATTTTTAGCATAATTTTAAAAGTGTTTGTTCAAATTCCATGACACTTGTACCTAAGGGTTATCAAGTATCACAAATCATATGACACAAATTCCAGGTCACAAAGTCAAGGTCAAGGTCATAGACTTGAATTATATTTTTAACAATTTAATATGAGAATTAATAAATCAATTTTTGTTATTTGTTCATATTTTACGAAAGTTATCAATCTTAGTACAAACAATAGTAAATAATTCTTCTTCTGATTTTTAGTCAATATTCACTTCAAAATGCTGATTACATTCAGAGGATTTCATTTTGGGGGGCCTGCTAATGGGCCACCCTGCCTATAAATAATGTCCCTACCTCAATTTTTCATCATATCGAATTGCGTAATGCAGGCGAGACCGCCGAGAGCATTTCCCTTGTTTCATTTAGCTACAGAATTGTGATAATTTTAAAGGACGGAGTGGTTGACACTTGAAGCTTCATAAATCGCAGAACTACATGTAAATCCAAAGTCGTTTGAGAGCTCATAGAAACGTTATATCATAATGCACTTTACATGTATAAGAATGGCATATTATTATTGAAATAGCTTAACCCACTTGGTCGGGTTTAAACCCAGACTGACATTAGTATGTTAATACAGGTCGTTGCCTTTGTTTCTCTATTTATTCCAGTGATCACAAGTATTTCACCACAGAGTGGAAGTCTAGTGGGCGGCACTCTAGTGACCGTCCAGGGGGATGGTTTCCTCCTCGTCAATGATGTCCTGGTAGGAGGTAAGTGATGGGCTTTCTTCCAAAAAGGATATTACCTACATCTCCTATCCTGCCCTCATCTACCAGACCCTTGCACCCAAGAAGATCTAGGTGCACTGACCCCCTGCGCTATGCAATCCATCCAACACTGGGTTGGGACAATCTTATCAAGAGTGAACGTTTGGTGAAGAAGGACATTACAAATGCAATACCATGTTCATGTTTAATTCTTGCTTTGCCGGTGTTACATATATTACACACAGACTAGATATTTCAATCACACGTTGCTCCACCAAACAATACTGTATGTATGTGATGATCAATAAATATCATTGGTTTACGCAACCTGTCTTTCAGAGGATGCCTTGGTTAATGTTATATTGCTAATTATGTAATTAAGGGGCAAAATATTTCCTGACGAATAATTATGATCAGAACTAAATCAGGACATGCACTACCTTGTGCCTGTGCCAATTGTGATTGTATGTTGCATGGCACTGTAAAGATATTGACTACTCTTGACTGATATTTGTCAGTTTAGATGCTATATCATGCAAGAAATGCATTACTTTCTATGGTGTATCTATCTTGCATGCATTAGAGGATACTATACTACCTCTCGTGTCACTTCCTGCAACTTGTGCTGGACATGCATATCAGTTTAAAGTGGATGAATCATATTGTCTTGCTCTTTATTTCAGGTTAAATGAGATTATTAACCTCAACCGGGGCTCCCATATTCTATATCCACTCAAGAGAAATACATGTATATCATTTACTCTTCTGTCCTATCATGCACATTATGTTCTTAGACAGCACATACATCCATAACCCCACATACCCACACCATGCCCCCAAACGCTCACTCCCATACTGTCATAAACCCTCCCACAAACCACCCTCTCCCACGAACCCCTAACCCACACCCCCACAAATCCTCACATCCCACTAACCCACACAACCCATCAAACCCACACAACCCAATAAACCCACACAACCCATCAAACCCACCTACTCCCAGAAAAACCATCCTCTCCCACAAACCCTAACCCACACCCCCACAAATCCTCACATCCCACTAACCCACACACCCAAACAAACCCACTAATCCCCACAAACCCACCCAACCCATCAAACCCACACAACCCATCAAACCCACACATCCCATCAAACCCACACATCCCAACAAACCCACACACCCATACACATATAAGATCCAAGTCCTAATTGCATCCCACCAATGATTTCTCTTATGATGGTTTGACCCTTGACCTTTAGGTAAACCCTGTGACATTGTGACTCAAGGGCCAAAGAAGATCACATGTTCCACAAGCCCAGCTCCTGAGAGTTCGGATCTCTACCCCGGCGGCAGAGGCCTTCTGTTGGAGTGGTGGACTAATCAAACATCTAATCAAGGGTAATACAGTCAAACCTGCTTTAAATATCGGCCACCTGTAAAGAAAGACTGACTGTCTGTAAAGACATTTTTCCTTTCCCTTGAGAATTGCTTCTCCTTGAAACCTGTTCTAAATAAGCCTGTGTAAAAAGACCACCTACCTATAAAGACATATTTCCTTTCCCTTGAAAAATTTTTCTCATTGAAACCTGTACTAAAGGAACCTGTATTTAAAGACAACCTGCCTGAAGAGACCATTTTTCATGTCACCCTTGAGTTTCACTGCAATACAATTTTCACTGAGAGCCAGAAGGGCATTAACTTAAAAAGCATTAGAGTTATTAAACACCTTACTCTCAATGGAAAATGTATATGATTTGGTAGGATGAAAAGATTGGCTTTTGGTGCCATGAATTAGTGAACTAACTACTTTTTAGTCATGTTGGAAACTTAGATTATTAAAAGTAAGTTCAATCTTGTAAGTTTTTTTCTTATGTTGTTTACATTGTAAGTGCTGTGATACTTTCTATTCGCAGTATAAATGACCACTGTTATTATCATAATTATTAATATTACTAGTCTTCTTTAAGACCAGGCTGAAGCTGCCATGATCAAGAATAGGTTCATGGACTTGGTTCTTAAATGTCTGTACAAACTTGTCTGAAAAAATCTCCTTGTATTTTCTTTGAAATAGAGAAAGGATTACAACACTATTTGTATTGATGTCTAAAGTTATAGCCAGGGTAATGATACCAGAAGTCGTTCGGAAGTGTATAGAGACGTTAGTGATATGCCCTATACAAGACTGGCATGCTGTCATTATACCTGGTAGGATTATTCCTTGAAATGCCCTGTTTGCTGATAACGGCTGCCGGAGCTAAAGCTAGGGTAATAATTTCCAATCTTTTGAAGCGCATAGGGATGTTATATAATGTGGCATGCGCTATATACAAGAACTGAATGTTATTATTATTATTATCATAATGTCATTTTCTTCCTACATGTAGTCTGGATAACTTTCATTGGAACACCAGTGATTCTGTCTACGTTCATGGAGGAATAATAGACGCAGCCTTTACCGATGAGGAACCCAATGAAAACCAGTTTGCTTCACGTCTCTCTGGCTACTTTGCGCCTCCTCAAACTGGAGAATACACTTTCTATGTGCGAGGAGATGATGTAGTTGATTTGTGGCTTAGCAATTCTTCCAACCCAGAGAATGCGGTAAGATCCTACTAAGAAATAAAAAGGAAGCACAATAAAACATTGTTCAAGTAGTGTATTTTATGACATGACAATGCAGGACAAAAAAAGTGATCTACATTTCAATGTGATGTAAAAGCCAACTCTTGCGTTTACGAACATCAAGGGGAAGACAAAGAAGAAGAAAAAGATATGTTGAAGATTTCATTTATACATATATAAATATTCTGGCATATAAACCCTTAATCTTTAATATCATAGTACCTTTCTCCAATAGAACACTGAAGGGTATAGAAAAGCTTCTATATCATGTGATGAGTGCCAGAAGGGTACTATCTCTGTATTCAAGGATACTAGGTGATGCCTTCTGGCTCTCAAGAGGTGGTTCACTGACACAATCAAGGTGTTTGCTCCTTCTGCTTATTAAAGTGACTGGGCAGAAAAGGTTCCCAGAGCATATGCTCTGCAAGGGTAATTTTAAGTGTTACAGAATGTCATTTCCAGGGCATTTTCAATTTTGATAAAAAAGAAGAATATTACAGACAGTTTAATGAATATCTACAAATAAATGATATAATATGTAAACTGATATGAAGTACTTTCACAACAGTTGGGTTTTCTACTTTCCTATCAACCATTTATCATACTAATGAATTTTCAACTTATATAAAGCTTTGTGTTGCGGAATGACGTAATTCCGTAACGGAGCCGTATGATGAATGGTTGACAGGAAATCCAACTGTCATGAAAATACTTCATATTTATTTAGTTTATATATGTAATATCCTTATTTGTAGATTATAATGTCCATAATGCTTCAGTTGACCGACAAGTTACTTCTGTGCTCCCACCGTACAGGTCAAGATAGCGTACTCAGAGACCGTGACAAACACATTCTATGTCAGGGATAGTCAACGATCTGATAAGCTTACCTTGGAACAGGATCAGCTGTACTACCTGGAGGCCCGTTATTATGATTATGCTCACACTTCCAACATAGAGTTGGGTGTAGCTCTGCACAAGACCAATTGGACAGAAAAGGATGTGGCTCGAGCCAGTAATGAAGTTCAGTTGATTGAGACTGTGGCTGATTCTTATCCAGAAGTACAGGTACATATGAATTGAAAGACTTAATTGAATTTAAAGAAGAAATGAATTACAGAGATCAATGGACTGAAACAAATAAAGTGAATGAACAAATGACTGAATTGAGTAAATTAAATGATTATGTAAATTGAACATGGTATATATTTAATGAACTTTTAAAAGTTATTATTAGTGTATTTTATGCCAATGTACATTTTACAACCATATATCATGTTTTCTTGTATTTTGCTGTAAATATGACAATATAAGTCTCCTGACTTTTGCCATGTCTTTTTCACAATGAAACCGAAATTGAATTGAATAATGCACCAAACGATTGAATGAATGAATGAAAAAAGTGAAGAAAATGGTGTGTAGATGAATCAAGATGCTTTAAACAAAGTTTTAAACTTGAATTGTATCAGATAAACCTTTCAATGGTGATATGTATAATATTCATTAAGTATGCAAATTTTCATGGAATTGAATCGTAGGTTATCAGGGTAGCTGGGCAAAAGGAAGTCCAGTTGATAAGAATTGACATCTCATCCTGTGAAACAGAAGGCCAAGAAAGTTGCGTTCTCTCAGGCTTCACAGTAACGTATGATGGAGTCCCTGCAGGTTAGCAAGTTATGCTTTAGAACCCTGCAGCCAGTTTCTCACAACTGTCAGAAATCTAAGCTCCCATTGAAACACATGTTAGACTAACACACGTTTCTATTTGATGACCATGAACTTAGACATATGACAGTTTCAAGAAACTGGAAACTGGCCTCAGATCCTTAATAAGTATAAGTATAATCATTTATTATCCATATCAGGAAATTTGGTTTCCACTGGTTACAAGGTAGTACAATACAAACGACCTAATAGCGACCTATGGGCCACATGTGGCCCGTGATACTATTGTGTGCTGCTTGCCAAAAATGAGATGAAAATGCACTAGGAGACAGTTGACTTGATCTATGTGTAAGGTAGCATAGGGGAATTGATAAAACATCCCCACATGGCACGTTTTGTTGCACTGGAACATTGGAAAAATAGTTTTATGTGGTAGTGCGTTGCATTGAAATTGACATACTGATCATTGATGATTGGTGTTTGGTGTTATCTTGTTTGTAGATTTCACCAACTTAAGTACGAGTCAAGAACTTGAGGATGCTCTCAACAGCCTGTCAACCCTTGAGACAAACCAAGTCATGGTCACTCTAGATGAAGATGATACGTTTCTCAACTTCACAGTGTATTTTACCCAGGAAGGTAAGATAGTGATAATAATAGCAATCATAGAGGTATCATAGATTAGTCACCAGACCCACTGTGGATCACATGGTTTAGGGTTCAAGTCCTGCTGCGACACTAATGTCCTTTGGCATTTGCCACATTCCACCCAGGGGGGTGTTTCACAAAGACTAAGATCGACTTTTAGTTGGACTTAACTATGGCAGGCCGTTTATGCCACTAGTTGCTCTAACCATTCCTGACATTGGTTTCTCAAGGGACGTACAAATCGTGGTCACAAATCTACAGAATTCACCTTTTTTGATAGTTCATTATTGAAGGAAAAAATATTGTCTAAAGATCATAATTGAGAGACCAATGGTGAGAGCAACCAGTGGCATGAACGGCTTGCCATAGTTATGTCCAACTTAAAGTCAATCTTAGTCTTTGTGAAACACCCCCCAGGTGTGGTAAATGGGTACCTGGAAGGAATTGATTCCTTAAATGCTATTAGCACCTCAGGGCTGCTAGGGTAATAATACTACTTTGTAGGTGCCTTAGGTATCTCCCGGGATGCATACGTGTGCAATATAAATGTAGATATTAGTATTATTATAATTGTTATTATTATTCCTTTGTTTGCCCAGGATAAGGGGGTAAAAGGATGCATGACCAGCAGATGTGCATTGCTAGATATTACCATTTTAAAGTTTTGATCCTTTTGTATTCTTTATGCAAAAGTCTTGTTTTTTTACCCACATTCCACACCTCCATCTGTCCCGGTTTAATAAGCTTTCACTGAAATATCGTCATCTTGTATATGAAAGAAAATTATTTCTAGTATGTCATTTCAATTATTTACACATGATGTCAGGTATTTTATTAAATCTTTTTTTAAGACTTCTTTCTTGAAAACTTGACCTTGTGCATATCAAGCCCATTATGAACCCAAACAATGTATTCTTATAGGGCTTGTACAGGATCTTTTGGAATGACTACCCTTCCATAATAAATATATAAATATTCTTTTAATTTTGATTTTGAACACCTTCAGAGAGCGTGTCTGAAATGATTGCTCTGACATATACCGGCAACAAAACCATTTCCATCACGGTGGATGAAGTATCTGATGGGACAGCGGGAGTGGCACCGGATGAATTCACCATCACTTATGATGGAATTCAGTCTACCCCATTATCGTTCTCCTCTTCTGCTCAAGAGGTAAGCAGGGGATACTTCACAGTAATTTTCAACCACTTCTGTCCAAGTTATTTGAAGCGAATATTATTACCTTCCTATTCCTGAAACACAGACAGTGATATGTTTTGTAAAGTTCATTCGTAGTTTTGTTGTACTTGTCATTGTCGCTGTTGTTGTCGTCGTTGTGTATTCAAGACATTTTTTAATGAAATCATGCAGGTCCTTCAAACCTAAAAGTGAGATTAATATCCTTATAAGATCACTGATCTGTGATTCAAGATAAGATATATCTGCTCTCGTTGAGGCTGTGTGCACCTATCCTACTCAGCCTCACTGATTTGTATAACATAACAACTTGTATGCTCTCGTATTTTTGTAAAATTCTAGGTAGAGGATGCTCTGGTAGACATGACTGGATTTCGCTGCTCCCCAGAACTGGAAGCCGACCGCTATTACTTTTTCCAGGACTATGAATCCGATGAGTATTACACCACAGAATATGGTGAGCGTGTGAGAGACCAGGAAGCGTACTGCGGCAGAACATCGCTCAAGAACCCAAAATATATCTTCAGAGAGAACCGGTCCCCTTCGTCTGATGGGGATACCAAAGGAAGATTTGACATCTCTACCAATAAAGAGGTGAAGTATTATTGAGACAAGATTATAATGACGATGATAATCGTAATGACAAAGACATGATTTGTATGAACGATAGTGATGGTTATACTGAAATAAACCCATTGACTACTGATTTCTCTCACGTCATTAGGCTTTAATACTGGAGCCACCCAGTTTCTGTTGGTCATTGATTACCAATGAAGGAGGGAGAATAGTGATATAGGTGTACTGTAGTTAGGTGACAAGAAATAACAAAATATTTAATGAGTAGTGAGAAACTATCATGACACTCCCAATTGTACCTAATAAACACTGCAACTCCAAGTAATTATAATACAAATTTAGGTGGAGAAGTAAGGTGGCTCTCTTATAACTGCTGAGGATATTAATTTTTTTCTTAATTTGTTCAAATGTTTCATGTGCTTCAAATATTTCAAGTATTCTATACTTTATATTTGTCTTGTGCACCTTATCAAAGACACATTTTGTAATTTACATTACACTATGCCATGCACCTGGTTTCACGCTTATTTCTTGTTCATGTTGTTACAAATATTATTTTTAATAAACCTCATATATCATCACATCATCATCATCATGATTATTATTATTATTATTATTATCATAAATATTACGTTATTATTATTAATAATATTATTAATATTACTATTATTACTATAGTTATTATTATTATTATTATTATCATTATTATTATTATTATTGCCGTTGTTGTTTTTATTTTCATTACTATAAATTATTCTGTGTTTTATTTCTTCTATACAATGGTCATGCAGTTGTGTTTTGGCATCCGAGGTTTAGGATTTCGAGGTAGATTCCAAGTGCGATATGTCAAGCAGTCCAGGGATCCGTCTGATGAAAGTGTCTCCTATATCAATAAATGGATCGACTTCTTCAATGACTTGGAAGAGCCATCAAACACGTCAGTAATTCCCTAAATTGTTCTTCTGATTTGTAATACTTTGTCTAACTTGTTGTGTACATGTAATACCCAAATGGGATTCTTGAGATTTGTCCATGTTGGGGCTCATTCTTGGGCAGTTCTTTGATACTGTAAACCCAGGGCCCTGATTCATAGAAAGTTGTTGTCGATAACAAGTTCCAATAAGTGTTATAAGCTACTGATATAACTGCATTTGATTGGCTGTGAGCAAATATGTCATCGAGTTTTAACACTTGTTATCAATAACAAGTTTTATGAAACAGGACCCAGAACATTATGACTACATGATACTTTAGTGAATTTTGAGTCTCATGTAAATTTCATGCCTCAAAATGTTTACATGAAATTCATCACAACACAAACAATTTGGAATTTCAGGAAAATATTGTGTAACAAAAAATTGCTGTCATGATCTTTCCACGAAAGTTTCATGTTGCGGAAAGCATCTGGTTAAATAGCAGATTTGTGTGATGTGTGTGGGTGTGTATATTTGTGTGTGTTTGTCACACAAAAGTGCATATTGCATTTGATCTAAGGTTCAGAGAAGTGATGGAAATTGTATGACTCTATCTTGGAAGGTAGACAAAAGCTGTTGATTGAATCTCAAGTTGGCAATGATAGTGTATTCTTTAGTTTTTGGAAGTGGATGTGCTATATTGATTACGTGCTTTATGTTGGATTTTAACTAGGATAGAATAAAAGCAGATATTATCAAGCCCTATTTTAGAGTCCTTGGGTGAGTCACATGTAATTGAAATAATGTTTTACTTTAAAAAGGGCACTATGGCAGTTACTGGTTTCAACACAAGTGTGCTTGCTACTGATGAAAAAAGAAGAGCAGAGAAGGTTATTTACCCCCCAAAACGGTTACCCCCGCCCCCCCCCCACTCAGTGTTATTTTGGGAACGCGCATGCGGTCCCTCCAACCCTGGAGTGGGGGGCCGGGCGGTAACCCTTGGAAAGACAATTTTGTTTTCCCCCGTTTTATCTTGAACTGCATGAATTTCCCCCCTTCAGTGACCTTCAGTGTAATTATAGGTTTAACTTTTTTTTTATAGTAAAATCCTATTTTTCTCTCTTTATACTGTTTTCTGCAGATGGGAACGGCGTTGCTTCAACCTCTATGACATTGCCGATGATGATGATGTTTATGATTTAAACAACTTTGTCTACAACGCATATAGAATACAAATAGATTTTGATCCAGAATATGACTGCTATGTTGATTATGTATCCATTGGTCGTCAAAGAAGTGGTAGGTGTGATGTTGTTTTGTGTTTAAACCCTATAGTCACACCTTCAAACTGATGCCAGATCAACTCCAGACTGACCTAGTAGCTGTTCCTAGCCATTTGTGGTAATGTGATATTAAAGAGAAATCCAACCTTAATCATTTAGTTACTCTAAAAGAAAGCAGAAAAATCAGAGAAGCAGACTGGTGAACGCTTGATTGAAATGGGGGAAAAAATGAAGCTATGAATTTTTGAAAGTTGCAAACTTCAAATTGGCTGATTGGTAATGTCACTCTGATATGGTGCCAGACAACTTTCCCATGTGTTTCAACACACCAAATGACTAAAATATCATTTTTTTTCTCAAAAGGTATAACTCAAGAGTATCTTAATTTTCTTTTGTGAGAACCTATAATGATATACAATCTGTAATATAATTCCAGAAGTGCCCCAAGAAGGCACTAAGGAGAAAATCTGAATTAATTATATTTGTGTACATGACAAATGTTAGAGTTGTGCGTGACTACGTCACAATCCACTGACCAAATTGCCAATTTGAGATTTGTATAGCCTTAGTGATCTCATATTTCATACATTCATAGCTCTCATACTACTGGTCTGATTCATTTCAAACTTTCGCCATTCTCTTTCTCTTAATTTTCTGCTTTCATACAAAAGGCCTTATTACAGAGGTGGGATTGCCCTTTAAGTTCAGTCTTTGTTGGTCTGCTGTTGGACTGGTTGGTTTGACTGGGTTGTACATGTTTATCTTTGTCTCTCTCATTATTTTCAATGATCATATGACCTGTTGGCTCCACACCATCAAATCATTTCTATTTCATACCTACTTGTTCAGATATACCTTTAGAACTTTAATTTATCCATTGATTTTAATATTTCCTTGTTTATGTGTTGGGTTTTTTAAGAAAGACAAAAGGAATTGCAAAAAACATTTTAGACATCGACAATGTAGATGGGATTAGACAGAAAGTAAGAAAGGAGATTTCACTTCATGATACAATTGTCACCCACTTTTTGTACAAACTCCACCAGGGCTACTACTCCATGGAGCCTTGAAGTTCTTTCTTTCTCATTGTTTCTCTCTGCAATGGCGAGAACATACTTTTCTTCACACTGTCTTCGTACTTCAATTCATTTCAATGTTTTATTGTCCATACATGGAATTCTTCTTGTTTGACATGCAGTAGACAAAGGGAATATTTGTAAATTAGCAAATAAAAAACATGAATTTACATAATGAGTAACTCAGTGAAGTACATGTGCACACAAATTTTGTTGTTGTTAAAAACAGAGGAATACCGGTACCCATTTAGCCAGGGCTATACATTTTCGATATAACATGTCAGATATTTAAAAAAACACTCATTAGACATTATTAAAACTATTTTGAATAGTTTCATGAAGATTATGATTTGAATTTATTCATTCAGTAATTTGTTTGATAACTTATAAAACAATTCATGTAATTGAAATTTGATCAATTTTTTTCAGCGAGCTCAGCTGAGATTCAGAGGAATCCCGGTGCAAGGCCCAATAGCATCTTCGTGACAGACATAGAGGTGGATCTGATCGAAGGGAACGCAGGGAATTCATATCGCATTACCATGAATGGCGCTCAATGCAGCTACGATTTCCCTCTGTTTGAAATCACTGGTGCTGATATGGTGACGGAGGATGACGATAAGGTGGTCTATGGATCCAGTGGATGGCCTGAGGGTAGCAACGTAGCGGTAGAACGAGAGCAGGGTGCCACACCTCCTGTTGCCGGGAGCTTTGACCTGCAATTCAATGGAAAAACAGCCACAGGTTAGATAGATCGTGTCCGACAATTAAGATCATGTTTTGTAACTTGTTTGAATTCTGATGAATATACAGCCAATTTTCATCAAAGAGGACGAATAGTTGCTTTCCTCTCTTGGAAATTGTTAGAGAAATTAACTTTTGAAAAAGAAGTCGTAGATAACTAGGGTTTGGGTTAATGGAAATGTGCATGTGCATTTTATCAAAATCAGCTTTTACACAACAGGTCAAGAGAATGAAGACTTATGTTGGTTTATCTGTAATAACTTTTGCTTAATAAAGTGATAGTGATTATTTACAAAGTTTGAGAAAAACAAAATTTGTAATGGTAATCTAAAAAAAAATCACAGTAAAATTTACTTTATCCTTGGTTTCACATATTTGATTCCTTAGGAAAGGAATGATTCTACATTTCTTCTCTCTACGCAAGTGCAGTGTGGTACCTACTACCTAGTAGAATCCAACACCATGATTGTGGTTTCAGTTAAAATGTACCAACCTCCAAAAAGTATTTTGTTCTGTATGTTAGTAGATCCTTGTTATGATGCTATATTCAAATTATGAGCTTCAAATTTTACTGAAAAAAGGATTTGCAAGTTTGAATACACTCTCAATTAACATAAATGACTTGTGAGTAGACTAATCAACATACCCGTATGCACCTGCATAAAATGGGGCCAGCACGGAACCCAATTCTGACTTCAGTTCCCTGTGCAGTTTTATGTTATTCTTTTTTTATAATCCTAATATTCGTTGGCCCATAGAATACTGTGTGAAGTTTTTTTTTGTAGGCTGATTTTGTGCATGTACTACATCCTAGATGTACACAATTTGAAGGTGATTGGTATGATTTAATATTTGCATATATACCTGTATAAAATGATGACTGGCAGGAGTGGTTTTGGGAACGGAGAGCGTGCGCTGTACATGCATGTGTATAGGGTTCTTACTTGCACATAATACACATGTTCAAGAAAATGATCTTGTCTTCTCAAACTAGTCCTTCAGTTGCAACAAGGACCAAGGATTTTTTTAAATCCTTGCCAATAACCCTGTCCTTATGTGATAATTTACTCAAATCAAGTGACTTGGCAGTAATAAGTATGTGTATGCACAATCATAACTTATATCACTGTAATGTTTATCATTATTCTAATTGTTATGAAAATCCTTGGAATGCTACAGGAATCGATGCCATGGTAACAGAGGAGAGGCTAAAGCAATATCTGGAGGTGGAGCTGATGACCGGGTTTGTGAGAGTGACAAGGTCAGGTTTCTGTTCTGCATACTCCTGGGAAGTAGAGTTTACTGGGAATGGTGGCAGTCAACCTCTGATTAATGTGGTGAGTCTATTGATAGGACCAGGCATTGTGGTCTAACGTTTTATTATCTGGACCTTCACTTTAATATCTGGACCTTCACTTTAATAGTAGGTCCTAGGTTCTGATTGCAGTAGTGAGTATAATGATAGGACCAGATAGTTTGGTCTGATAGTTCATTACCTGGACCATCTAAACACACGCTTGCCATTTTACAATCTTACATGGTGAGCGAAATGACAAAAGAAAGGTCAATGGATGATAAATGCACTAGTGCGCCTAGATCATTTGATTTCAAGTAAAATTTGGCACCTTAAAAATCTTATATATTATTATCATTATTTTTAAATTATGAAAAGACTAGTTATTGAATCAGAATCACTTAAATACAGAAATGTAACTCCTATTTCAGATTTTGGAAAATTTATAGTATCTGAAAATGCTTCTCGCATGATGCAGCAAATCTAGTGAAATCTAGATGTACTATGTATCATGGAACCCACTTAACATGTTTTTGTTGATTTCTGTTTCCATTGCAGCTAAGCCACACCCTCACCAATGAGCAGTCTGAAGTAGATCTTCAAGTCACAAAGAAGATGGATGGACATCTTTTCCTGAATCCCATCCCCGGAGAGTTTTTGAGGACCCCTCACGACAAACCGCAGGTATGGTATGGTATGAAGAATTCATGGGCATCTTGGCAGCAAACTGTTACAAGGAAAAAAGCTGTCACTTTTGCCTTTAGATTTTATAGTGATAAGGATACATCAAATAGGACAACCGATAACCATCATAAATATTGTTCTTCTTTATATTGTTTAACACATGATATATGAAATAATGCTTGTAAACCTCTCCGAATTACTGTTTGAAATCAACTGTCCGGATAACCAACCTGTCCGGACACACAGCATGTGGGTATGCAAATTCACTGACATCCTGTTGAAGCGTGTATGGATGTCGGCAAACTTGTACTTGTGGTGTTGTTTTTTGTGAGATACTGCCCTGTTCATTTACCAGGCGGTACCTGAGAGGAAAGCATTGGTCATGTTCATATCAGCCTTGATGTACCACCATAGGATAAATTCTCTTCATTCTCTGGAAATAGAAACAAACTAATATTTACCATTTATTAAAGGTAACTGTTCTTTGAATCCAAGTCCTTGTTATTCATAAACTTGTCAAAAAGCAGTTGAAATTTTGTTCATCTCCATTTAGCACTCTGCGTTTATGTTGAAAGCCATTTGATGTCATTAGAATTTATTTAGAACTACATTTAACGATTCTGGAGAGGTAGTGGGTATTAAATAGGATTTTCTTACACCCACCTAAATGATGACTAGACTCACTCGATGATGAACTAGAACAGATGGCTGTTTAAATCTTTGATATTTTAGTTGAAAAGCAAGCAAGGCGCCGTGCGGTCAATTTTATACTTGGCCCGTAAGCACGATCATGTCGCCCCATTCCTAAAAGAACTACATTGGCTTCCAGTCAAGCAACGCATTGTGTTCAAGATCCTGACGGTTGTCTACAAGTGCATCCAAAACAAAGCTCCAGTGTATCTCAACTCTCTCATCGTACCCTACCAATCTGCTCGTCCTGGCCTTCGCTCTTGTACTGATAGCACCCTGCTACACGTTCCTCAAACATACACCAAAGCTGGCGACAATGCTTTTCAGGCATGTGCTCCTCGACTCTGGAATGAGCTTCCACGTTCTATTTGTTTATCACCCTCGCTGTATGTCTTCCGAAAATGTCTCAAAACTCTGCTCTTTGACCATGATCAACAATAGATTCATTGATAGTTTTTATGTAAAGCTCTGCAAAACAACAGTTAGTCTGTAAGAGCCCTATAGAAATGACTTTATTGTATTGTATTATACACTAAACTGAATACCAAACTTCAACTCAGAACCAATCACTATACCTTACCCATTACCAAGAAATAACCTAAAATCTAATTGCTCCTGTATCTCAAACCTTACATCTTAGATAAAGTAAAGCCCAGACATTTTTTCTTCTTCTGTTCTCAGGTTCAAGTAAGAGCTAAGAAGTTGCTAGCCTCCTGCATTGGTGATTGTTCATTTGAGTACACTGCCGAGGCCACGGCCACCTTGTCATCAATCACACCTACTGAAGGTCTGTGTGCCATGGGGATTGTAGACCAGGGGGGTGTTTCATAAAGACTAAGATCAACTTAAGTTGGACTTGAACTATGGCAGGCCATTCATGCCATTGATTGCTCTAACCATTGGTCTCTCAAGGGACGTCACAAATCTACAGGATTTACATTTTTGATAGTTCATTGTTGAAGAAAAAAGTTACTTACATTGTAAACTTAAGTTGTATTTAAGACTTGGACTTATACTACGATATGCGATTTATGCCCTTAAAAATTCTGGAACCAGATGTAAAGTTAGAGGCCAAAAACCTTAGAAATTATGATCTTTAGATAATATTTTTTCCTTCAATAATGAACTATCCAAAAATGTAAATTCTGTAGATTTGTGACCACGATGTCTACGTCCCTTGAAAAACCAATGCCAGGAATGATTAGAGGAACTAGTGGTATAAACGGCCTGTCATAGTTCAAGTCCAACTTAAGTCGATCTTAGTCTGTGTGAAACACTCCCCAGGAATTTATTGGATCCTGGAAATAACTGTAAACCTAAAGCTTTTGCCAGTTGTCAATGACAGCCGTTTTCACTTAAAGAAACTTCAGAATTTGCAAGAATTAGACATTCGATCAGATATTATTCAATTAGTTTGTGTCATGGGAATTTCACTAATCTGAAAAACTTGTAAAATTTCCCTAATTTTCACTCACCCAGGCGGGGCACCGGGTCACTCAGTGAACAAAGAGTGAATCAACAAGGCCACCAATTAAAAGCAGCCATCTTGCAGGAGGGGAGATCTTTTCATATTCTCTTCTTGTTCTTTTCCGTCTCTCCCCTTCCTTTCTCTCTCTTTTTTCCCCTTATTTTGTTTGGGGGGCAATTTGAGGGGGGAACATGCCCCCGTAGCTACACCACTGGTTATGGTCTTCTTGCTGTTTCGCATGCTAGAGAAATAGACAACAACGCCACTCTTGTTATTATTTTACAGGTTCATCCACTGACAACACAGCGATCACCATTACTGGCTCCATGTTCAGTACCGAGTCATCAGAGAATACTATCACTATCAATGGAGTTGAGTGTGAGGTCACCGCATCCACCGATACTGAAATCACCTGTAATGTAGGAGAGTCACCTGCTGGGGAATACGAGGTCAAAGTTCAGGTCCTTGGACTAGGATTGGCTTCAACCCCAAATGGTAAGGCTGGCATTATGCTTGTGATTAAAGACAACTCAAGATCTGAATTGATAGCTCCCATTCACTTGACTGTTGGTCAAGAATTTGAGGTTTCTGATTCTTGTCTGGCTGTGATATTATTTGCCAAGACATTTGGCAAGATCTTAATCTACTTTTGCTACTCAAGATGGGAAACAGATTTATATGTATTTGTGTCTCCATCAGATCTTTGTTATCCTGAATAAATATGTTAAAGTAAACATAAAAGTGTTTTGGGGGGCCATGTCAAAATAAACCATTTTACCTGTAACTGAATATGCCAAGCAGGATGAAAAAAGGGAGCCATGAGAATCAATTTAAGCATACTCGCTTGTCTATCTATCATAAGATACAGGAAAGTGAAGCTTAATATATATTTAAGCCATTTTATTCCACTGCGGCAGCTAGTATTCTAAGGCAGTATGTTACAGTGCCCTGTGTGAATAAGATCTTAGATTTCTGATAGACTAAAGACATGTTAACATCACATCGTTCAGATATGATGCTGCAAAACCGTGTCTGTTTTTATGATGACGTGAAGTGTAATGTGCTTCACATTTCTTAGGGACGGTATATCGTATTAAGCGCTATATAAATCCAGATTATTGTTACTATTATTATTGATGTCCGTTTGATTTTTCAGGTGCTGTCAGTTTCAACTATACATTTGATTTAACATCAGTCAGCCCCTCTTCAGGTAGTACTGCAGGTAAAAATCAACTTTTTTTTCCTTTAAATTTATGTCTAATTTATTTTGAAATGGCGAAGATTGTAGTTTATTTGAGTATAAGGTATATCAATCAGATGTCTTTGATATGGGTTCCGAGCCCTGTAACAAAGAGTTGCAATCAATTGTGTCTCGATCCCTTGAGTTTAGTTGTACCCTTTCCATTCCATTTTATCTCTACAATGAAAAGTTACTTTCAATCAATTTTATGTAACATAAAGATACAATTAATTGCAAAATATAATCAGTTGTGGGAAGAATTGTACAATATTTTACAATTTGATTGTAAGTCGATTTTTATCGACTTACAGGACACAAGGTCACTTTTGGCAATAGTTTTTACCATGCCCCTCAAAGCAATCATTATTTGTTTATTAGAATTATACCACGCATTGTATTTATCTGCAATCTTACCTATGACTACATGTCAGTATATTCTTGATCTTATTGTTTTTGTTTTTGTTTTGTAGGTGGAACAAATGTAACCATCAATGGACACGGCTTCGGTGACAACATGGAGGTCACAGTTGCAGGCAGAGATTGCGATATCATCTCTGTGTCTTATGCTATTATTGCATGCAAAGTTCAGTCAGAGGTAGGATACCATTCTTCTTCCATCAACTGGTATAGAAATATTTAACCCATGGCTTTAAAGGGCCCATGACATCGAAATACAAGTGTATTCCTGTTGGTGTGCAGTCCTGCATACATCTCATATTTTGATATGTAAACTTCTGAATTTGTTTCATAGATTTTAAAATATTTTTTGAAATATTTGTTTTTCAAACTTGCTAAGCTCCACCCCCAAAACCTCCAGATCTCATTCCCCTTGTGACATCATCTGTCAGTCATCAATGAGCTAACTTGAGAAAGTGGTATGTATCTTTGCCGAAATCGACCACCTGTTACAATACCTAATACAATAGCAACATACAAGTTGCTATGTCAGACATGCTGTAGCATCACTAGGAAGACAAAGGCAATGATGATGTATTGTACATATGTATGGAAGCATGCAATTCTATTATGAACGTGTGCTAAGCTGGAGGAAGTTACATACCATTGTCTATTCTAGAATATTAGTTTAGTCTGACATGTCTGACATAGCAACTTATATGTTGCTATTGTTTGTGGTATTGTAACAGGTGGTCAACTTTGGCAAAGTTACATGCCACTTTCTCAAGTTAGCTTATTGATGACTGACAGATGATGTCACAAGGGGAATGAGATCTGGAGGTTTTTGGGTGGAGCTTAGCAAGTTTGAAAAACAAATATTTCAAAAAAATATTTAAAAATCTATGAAACAAATTCAGAAGTTTACATATCAAAATATGAGATGTATGCAGGACTTCCCCCCAACAGGAATACACTTGTATTTCGATGTCATGGGCCCTTTAATACAGGAACTAAGTGGTACCCGTTTTGTAAAGCCTTTAGAAAATAGACAAGTCAGTACTCAATGGATTATTGTTTGTAAATGAGATGGTAAAACTACTAGTTTTCTCCTTTACCAATGGAAGACATTGAATTATTGTTTGATATATATTGTCTTTTAGACAGATATTAATATATATGTATACACTGTATATACCACATTTATATATTTGTATATGTTTCATGTCAGCTCCTGTGGTGAAAAATGTATGAAAATTTTTACAAATTTCTTTGTTTCACCCAGAGTCAAGCAATGCCTGGAGTGACAGTTCATTTAGTGTGTTCATACTTATCAGTGAATCTGCTGGTCTAAATGATGTATTCTTTGTTTTACTCACAGTCCAGCAGTACAGGAAGCGATACTTCAGTGAGTGTGTTCATACCAAATGGTGAATCTGCCAGTCTAGATAATAAGTTCACACTGAATGAAACCATCACACCAACCATAGTATCTATCAGTCCAACTGTATCAAGTGTAACAGGTATGTGTGAACAGACCAATTTCCTCAAAATCACCAATAAAGCCTCCTTCACATGTGATCCCATATAACACTTTGGTTCCTTTCTTCGTCCCTCTGCATGGTCGATCATTGGCCACACGTAAAATTTCACAAAACAATAGGCACCAATGGAAAGAAGGATTGCTTTGTGCAAAACAATGTCTTTACAAAATTTATCATTTCGGGTGAGTGTTTCACAAAGAGTAAGATCGACTTTAAGTTGGACTTAACTATGGCAGGCCGTTCATGCCACTGGTTGCTCTCACCATTAGTCCCTCAATTATGATCTTTAGATAATATTTTTTCCTTCAATAATGAACTATCAAAAAAGGTAAATTCTGTAGATTGGTGACCACAATTTGTAAGTCACTTGAGAAACCATGCAATGCCAGAAATGGTTAGAGGAACTAGTGGCATGAATGGCCTGCCATAGTTTAGTCCAACTTAAAGTTGATCTTAGCCTTTGTGAAACACCCCCCTGGTCTTGATGAATTGCATGACAACCCTTTCTTTCAACACCAGTATAGATTAATATTCTATTGAAAACACTTAGATAATCTTGGAGCCTTTGGTATATCTATCCCATGATAAATACAATGTGGCACAGGGGATTTATTTGTGTGGCATGTTAAGACTTAACTGCCTCAAAAAAACGGCAGAGGAAAAATAAACAATATATCATGATGTGTGAATGCATGGCAAATTGGAACAAAGATTACCAGTATGTTTGTATTCTGTAATAAAATGACATGAATATTGTAAAAAATTATATTTAAGATCTGTGAAAATATATAAACTCAATACTCTGGGGGCTTAAAATTCATATGATATGCATAACCAAAACTCATACATTTAAAAGGTACAAAGCAACTCTTGTCATGTAAATATAAATCCATGACACCCCAGTTCCTTATACAATATCTGGATAATTGTGAAGCAATATGAAATGAATGACTACATCTTCTGGATGATGTGCAGCACCCCTAATTACCCATTGCCTACGGGAACCTTGTGATCAATGTATTAAGCCTATGAGAATTTAAGAATTCAGTAGCCAAGGGGTTTAACGGACAGGGACGATGTGATGTTGATAATTGCGCAGAGAAAGAGAGAGAGAGGATTGGCTTATTCTTTATTTTGTCCAAAAGGTGATCGTGGAATGCTATTTTCAACTTATCTCTGTATCTTTGTCAAGAATTTGACGTAGTTAGGTACATTATTCCAGTCTGTGGTTGCACCGGGTATGAAAGATTTAATTCTGTTGAGGGGAATTTATTTCTTATTATCCCAACACTTGGCGATTGACATGTTTGTTGACAGGGAGCTCACTATTGTTTTTTTATGTCCAGGTGGTTCCAATCTGACCATCATAGGAACTGGGTTTGGTAGTTCGGGTGCGAGCGTGGATATTGGAGGAAAGGAATGCGAGATTTCATCTCAAACCGCCGATGAGATTGTCTGCGCTCTGGCTAGTCATACTTATGGTTCTCATAATGCCTTTGTCAGCATCGATGGGGTTGGTTATGCCAAGAAATCGTAAGTTTTTGTTGTATTTACAACATCACTTTATGCAGTAGCAGAGTCAATTTAATAGACAGATACATGATCTATGTCTATTCAATTTATGGCTGTGTTAGTGAAAAGAATGGCTATTCAATCATCAATTTAAGAATATTTTTTTTTACTAATCTTGCTCATTGGTTGTGGTGTTAGTACCAAAATAAAGGATTAAAATTGAAACTTTAGGAAACTGAAGTAAAATTAAAAGATGAAAGAGGAATGAAAATGAACTAAAATGATAAAGCTAGAAAGAAAAGGAGGTACTGGAATTTGGAAAGTTTAAATTGAAGAAAAAAACTAAGTTAAGATATAATGAAAAGAGAAAGAAAAGGAGGTTGTATAAAAGATAAAACCTGAAAGCAAAAAAGAAGTAGTATGTTATAATAATAATAGTGGGTTCTTGTATAGTGCTCATATCTGTCAGACTTGACACTCCTGGGGGGTGTTTCACAAAGACTAAGATCGACTTTAAGTTGGACTTAAGTATAACAGGCCGTTCATGCCACTGTTTGCTTTTACCATTTAACGGCATTTGTCTTTCAAGGGACGTACAAATCGTGGTCTCAAATCTACAGAGTTTACTTTTTTTTGATAGTTCATTATTGAAGGAAAAAATATTATCTAAAGATTATAATTTAGAGACCAATGGGGATAGCAACCAATGGCATGAATGGACCGCTATACTTAAGTCCACAACTTAAAGTCGATCTTAGTCTTTGTGCAACACCCCCCTGGTGCTCCACAAATATGGAAACCACCAAAGTTCTGAAGAATGTCTTTCTGAAAGGAAATTTGTAATTCTCTGTAGGTTAGTTCTGAAAATAGAATCATTATTTATTTATATAGTTTTGTTGAGTGGTTGGGGTTCTGCTCAAGAAAGATTAGGCATTCTTACAACTATTTCCGGACAATCATAAACATGTACATGTACCTTCCTACTGTAGGATATCTATCCCCTGGAAATCACCTTTCGAGGACAAAATTAATACATGGAAAACTTCCTTCTTTCTCCCTGGAAGATAACCAACTGACCTAAAACTTTTAATTTTGTTTTTGTTTTGTTATTTCTTCCCTTAAATTATTGATATTTCTTGCATAAATTCCGAAGGTCTGAAAGTGTGAACTTAGCAGTGAACTACACTTTGGTTGTGACCGGTGTGTTCCCACAATCGGGATCCCTGTTTGGAGGTACAACAGTTACCATCACCGGGGAAGGATTTGGGACATCTATAGATGACGTTGAAGTGTTGATCGGGGGCAAGGCCTGTGAGCTTAGCATTGTAGCTGATGACTTGATGACCTTTGTGACCCCACAGGTCAACTCTCATCACACGATTAGCCATCTTGGACGGCATGAAAGTGAGTTTTTGGTGCTGTCCTGGACCAGTATATTATTCATTCAATTACATCATTGGGTAGTATAAAGTCATTTTGAACAATTTGAACATTTCTATTTTTTTTTTAATTTAAAAAATGATCTATACCTGAATTTTTACATACGACTTGTGCATTTAAATCCACAGATCACGTCTATTTGGTGACTGAGTTATTATTATTTACTACTATTTTTTACTTTTACCTACAAAGCCTATGGGATCGGTTATGCCTGGGATCCCCCTAAGCTTGACATAGCGACAGGAGATATTGTTACATGGACGGCATTTATACCCATGTATGTCACTGGCATCGAGTACTCGGTCCATCAAACATCCAGTGCCGCAGACACTACGTATGATGGCTCCGGTTTCAACAGCGGACCATTTGGCACTGCCGGTAAGTTTGAAGGCACAACTAGGCCACAAGTAATAAACTTGGGCCCTGTGACATGAATATTGACTTTACAATCTATGATATAAATCTATTGTATTTCCAATCTTCCTGCAATTAATTGTGTCTTACCATAATTGTACCTACCTGATTAATTTTTTGTAGCTTTTGATGTTTGAAACTTCGTTTGAGAAGACATGGTTTTCAAAATAAATATTGCAAAAAGTAAAAATGTTTGACGGCTGAGCGGTAGAGCAGTAGTTTTGTAACCAGGGCGTTGTGTCAAAAGAACAAGTTCACCAGCATCCATTAAAATGCATGATAAATTTAATTCACGCTTTGGAATAGGTTATCGGCAAAGTTATGACGGTTTCATGAAAAGCTACCCAGGTCTTGGATTGGGGTAGTAGTATTTTTTCTAATAAGGCAGTAATTCTCAATAACCAAGTTCTAAAGCTGTAAGTCCACTGGTTGCTTACTAACTTAGCAGTCAGATAATAATGTTGAAATTAAAATGCTCAATCTGCACTTAAGACATTCAAGAAAAACAAATAAACCATCAAGTTTACCTTGTAGTCTGATTCCACAGGTTCCAGTGTGAGCAACATCTAAAGTAATACACATAAAATACAACACATAAAACCTCCTCCCAGACAATTTCCATTTCTTCTCTTCCCTCCTGTATTTTCGACAGGTCAATTCTCCTACAAGTTTGATGCCCCAGGTACATACTACTACTCTAGTGATCCTGTCAACTATGAGAATACAGATGATCCCATCTACATGACTGGTATCATTGTAGTCAGTTCCAAGACCTCCGCCACGCTACCTATCACAGTAAGAGTTAGTGGATACGAGGCTGAAAACGATCTAGTTTCAGGTTGGTTTAAAATTTGCTCTTCCATACTTTAAGAAAAAATCTGATTTTGTTTTTTTGTAACACCACAATACATACATTCAAAATTTTTTTCCCTTGTTATGATATTTCTATACTGGTAAACGTGCTTCAATGCCAATCAATAAATATTTGTCTTGTCGCTGTGTTCCTACATAGGTGTGACTGATCCTTCATCAGGAGGACTTTGTCCAGGAGATACTTCAGCCATCGAAGGATGCACTGACAATGGAGGAGATACTAGCTCTGAGGACGTCTTCACATTTACTTACTCCACCTGCCACACTCCAACCGTGAGCGTGATTAGTCCTAACACCGGAACAGAAGGAGCTCTGCTCAACATCACTGGAACGGGATTGAGCAGCATATCCTGCGAAGTTGAGGTCTTGGTCGGGAGTCAGTCATGCAGTGTTGTTTCGGCATCATCCACTTTTGTCCAGTGTAATGTAGAAGCTGGAGACGTCTTAGAGACGGGGGTCCTGCTGGGAGTGTCTGTAAACATCAAGAACCTTGGATTCGCCCAGATCTTACCAAAGGTCCCTGTGCAGCGCTCTTTTGTTCTCTTCTCTCGAGTGGATGCCGTGTCACTCCAGCAGGGATCGCTTGGCGGTGGAACCGAGTTACAATTCTCAGGATCTGGTTTCTCGTTAGAGCCAGTGGTTACTATTGGAGGTGTTTCTTGTACCATACAGGAATCTAGCTACACCTCTTTCAGTTGCATTACAAGTCCCAATCAAGAGGGTGAATACCAGATAGAGGTCATGGTGGGCCAATTTGAAAGTGAATGGAACACTACTGATCTCATGTTCTTCAATTACAATGATGAAATCACACCTGTAGTGACATCCTTTACACCAGGCATTGTTTATGGGGCAAGCACTGTGATGACTTTCAATGGTTCCTTTCTTAACACTGATGATACTGGTCTCATTACAATTGATATCGGAGGCACTGATTGCCTTGTCACCCAGGCTAGTGATGCCTCTGTTGAGTGTGATGTTAGCTATGTTCCTGTTGGTACCCAAGCTATTTCCTTCCACATTGCTGGATTTGGTAACACTCAGTTTGAAGCTGGATACACTGTATGGAGTTCCAAGACACTAGACAGCATAGAGCCATCCTCAGGAAGTTTGGAGGGTGGCCAGAACGTCACCATTGATGGCAACGGCTTCATCGCGGATGAAACCCTGGTCCTGATTGATGACAGTCCATGTGAAATCCAATCACTCACATTGTCCCAGATCATATGCATTACACCACCGCATGCAGAGGGATCTGAAACAGTGACCGTCACAAGCGCTGGGAACACCTACACCACTCTAACGTACGATTACTCGGCTGCTATGACGCCCATAGTGTCTGTGGTGTCGCCTTCGACTGGCCAATCGGGAGACACCATCGACATAACGGGAACTGCTTTCTCTGATGAAGCATCTGAAGTGACGGTAATAATTGATGGAGTGGAGTGTAGCGTCACGTCTTCAACGGGTACATCCATTGCATGCACCACTGGTAGTCATCCTGCAGGAACCTATTATCTGGAAGTCCATGTCGGTGGAAAGGGTATTGCCACCAGCAGTGTGACATTTGAGTACTCTCTTAATGTTGATTCCTCCAGCCCTGTGGAAGGTAAGTTCATCCATTGTTCCTAGGCTCCACCATTTTGATGTTTGACTGAGGAGTCCGATTTGAATGTGCCTAGAAAAACAGTTCGGCAACACATGCTCCATCGGCCATCACCCCACTGTCAATATCATACATGAATCACATCCCTAACCCCAAACCTTGTCTAACACCAATCCTGTATAATTGACAGATTAAAGCTCAGAGCAACGTATATTTATTAACATCAACAGTATTTTCATCACATACGCCCATTAGAAAACATGGAATCAAGAATTCATAGGTTTAATTTTATGCATATTCAGTCAAATTAATTGATTTCTCTTGGTAAGCAATTAGGAATGGATGACTTCTGCAATCGATATTTGCTGATATTGGTGCAAAACCCCATGCTTTGGAAGAGATAAAATTTCATAAAAGAGGAAACAGCTAATCCAGTTTGTCTTCTCCATCTGCATGTGCTACCTTTTCATCTAGTTTGAGTTAGTACAGTGATTATAAAATTCCCATTTAAAACAAAACAACAAAATTATCATTTTTGTTGTGAATATGTGAATAAAATGAAGTTCTTGTCTAAAGATATTCAAATCAATAGTCATATTGCCCAAGTGATTCCTCTTTCCAGCCCAAGACACATACATGTACTTTGTAAGTCTTTTAAAATGATGAAAGATTATTTCATTTTGTTCTTTGGAAATATATTTGTATAATATCTTTTTCTTTTCTTTGAGTGTTCATTCTTTTAATTTATATTAAATAGAGGGTGAATAACATTGCATTGTGAATGTACTTATTTTCATATTTTCTATAAAAGTGATGCAATCTAAGCCAGGTAAGTGAACAAGGCTAATTCAAATATTTTAATTCTACACATGATTCAAGATTATTTCCACTATCCAGAGTATTCCCTCTTTTAAAATACATGCAAATTATTGAGTAATTTTCACACCCACACTTCTGGTAATTTATTTGGAATATTGCCAATTACTTACACTTTTTTTTCACTGTTGACACGGTCACTTCAATTTGTTTTATAACTTTGGAAGTTGAAAGGAACGCAGTTTCATTTTTAGATAAGAAGCACCAACTCTATTTTGATTCTCGCATCCTTCCAAAACGAGAGGTCTTCTTCTATGTCTATGAGTTAATTGTACCAATCATCACAAATATTTGCTCTGTATCTTAGGGATATTGTTTTGATAAAATAATTCAAAAACTGAACTTTAAATGTCATTCCTTTAAAGAGATATTGCAAGTTTAAACATGCTCTAGTAGACTTCTCGAAACACCCCCACACCCTTGCATACAAAAGGGCCCGCACGGAACCCGAGTCGAAGTTGGGTTCCTGTGTGCGTTTAATACAAAAATGATTTTCTTCATTTTTTCCATACACCTTGACCATTAACCCATAGAGAGCTCTGCCATGTAAAACGTTTTGAGGTTTATTTTACAAATTCTAGCTATACAATTTGTATGGGATTGGTACACTTTCATATGATCTTAGATCTGTACAGGGATGCATCAGTTCATTTCTCAATTTCATTTTTATTGCTTAAGATTAATTAAAAGCCATAGTACCATTGATGGTAACTACATGTATTATTGAGCACTGGATTACCATTTTACCTGTGTTCTCAAGTTTTGTTCAATCTGCATGCAAAAGTTAACAATAGTTATCTCTATTCATTATTGCTCCACCGATTGACATACATACGCAGTATACTTTCTTTTTATTCTATTATCAAATTCATTTCCTAATTTGTTTTCTACCCTCATCAGTTGAATAGAATATCCCTATTCATGATTTTTATAAAGATTTTTTTTCAAGATTATTTTTCTCAGCACTAAGATGGCATATTTCAAAAGTTTCAAACATTTTCAATTTTATATGCACATGAAGCTCCCTTTCTCCCAGTTTTAACTCTTTTAGGACAAATTGATCACATATTTTTCTTCAAATTGGCAACCATAACATTTTCTTTAATTGCTACATTGTTAAAATAAAATGTAATTGTCTCTGAAAACAATATACATGAGCAAGAATGTTATCAAAAATTCGAAAAAAATGCAAATTTTGATCGAAAAATAATGATTTTGAATCTCTCAACATGTTGCCAAATTAAGGATTTTAAAGCGTATTTCCTTTTTTTTTAAATTCCTGGCATCAAGTGCAATATAGTCATGAAATAAAAATGGATGCAGTGTGTACAGGCCATCATGAGCAGCTTTGACATCTTCGAGGGAATTGCCGGCGAAGTTTCCCGTCTTGCTCAGTTCAACATTTACTGCCCATTTTCTTACCATTGATGGTAACTTTGCCATCATGGCAACTACCATGGTAACAGGGCTCAACAGCCAATCAAAATCAAGGTTTCCATGGTAGTTACCATTGATGGCAAAGTTACCATCAATGGTCAGTTTTATGCAATGGGGCCCAGGCATATTCTGTAGGGGTCTGACTCAAACTTTATTGAGCCAAACCACAAAATGTGGAACAGTTGTCGCAAAACGGTTAAACAAACTATGACAGATGTATTATATTTGGTATGTTTGGAGGCAGAAGGGCATTGACTTGTGTGTTTTAACACAGAGCACCATTCTGGATCCAGACAAATGATTCTTTATGTTTTTCTTTCTGAAATTTTCTTAGCTCCACTTATTAAATAAAGACCAGCTACTTCCAAGTGTAAATGATTAGAAGATCAAAGATTTAGGGAATTCCCACTCCTCTCTCTCTCTCTCTCTCTCTCTCTCTCTCTATCTATCTATCTCTCTGCCTATTTTTGTGTTTTCCTGCACTCCCTCAATTTAAATGTCTTTTAAAATGGGACTTTTATTCATTCTTGTTAAATTTACATGTTCTCGTTCTAGAAATTACAACCCAAATTCATTTTTGGTGTCAATATCTTCTGAGGTTCTTCTGCAATTGTCACATTTTTTCTTTAAAGGTACTATGTCCCATTTGGAGGCCCAAAAAATTAAAAGGTTAAATTCCAATGGCATTTGAAAGACAATACTAATTTAGAACTTCCCTAAAAAAAAGAGGGCTTGAAAATGTCTTTAAGTGGGAAAATAACGACTATTAGTTGTCGAATCGCCTTAGGAGCTATAGAGCCAGGAAGTAATAGTCTGATTTTTCAGACCATTGTACCGAATGGTCGTACGTTTATGCTGCACAAAGATTCAATCAGTTTAACTTTGGCCATTACAAGAAGTGGGTTATATTGATGTAGACAAATGCTCATGTACCCTTTACAGCTCATTTTATGTATGTTATTACCAAAGATGAAAAAAGCCAGTCACTTACTCAATTGCAAAAGTGTCTGACAGTGAAGTCTAGCAAGTAAACAGGTTTCCTTGCATAATTTGAATATTAGGACACTGCTAACGTTTAAATTTCACAGATAGGACATACATGACATATTCATAATTAGTTCTACAGAATTTGATGTTGGCTGCAAAAGGGACGTAGTATCTTTAATACAAATATTTGTGTTTTCATGCATATAGTTACAATACCTTACTACTCCAATTCTATGTGGGTTTTTTTCCTCTGTAAATGCACATGCAAATAAATTGGTAAAGCTTAAGAAAACTATGTTCATACCAACATATTTATTTTGTTGTTCAATTCAGGAAGTTTTGGAGGTGGGCGCATGTTAACAATCAGTGGCTCAGGTTTTGATGAGATGGCTACAGATGTTTATGTCTGTGATAATCTGTGTCCCATCACGTCAGTCACGTCATCTTCCATCATGTGTGAGGTACCACCAAACTTTGGTAAGATCAATAAATAACCGTAGGCCTGTCTTCATCAGCTTGAGATTGCCAAATAACCAGCTATTTTATTTATCCCGATCCCAAATTATCCAGCTAATTTGCGTCTTCATCAGCCCGCAGTTGCAATTAGCGGGATATTTCAGTGGTTGAAATAATCATCCCAAATATGTTGGGCTAGTTTGCAAAATATCCCGCTATTTGTCCGGTTGTCTTCACCAGCCCGAAGACTCGCACTATGCGCGAACACTGAGCAAAATATCTCGAGCTAATTTCTTGAGCTCGAGTTTCGAGCTGATGAAGACGTGATCTGTAACTTCGGGCTTATTTCCCAAATCAGAAATAGCAGGCTATTTGGCAATCTTGAGCTGATGAAGACATACCTCATGAGATGTCATACTGGCCAAGTTGTCAAGGTGGCTGGTTCCATACAATTTTGTACTAATTAAACAATGGTGTGGTTTGAAGTTTGAAGTTTATTTGTTCCACATTTACATCAAAAAACAGTTTAAATTCTTCTTTTTTATACAAGCGTATAAGCGTAGATTACAAACACACAAAAAAATTAAAGATTTCAAATCAAGTATAATGTACGGATAATAGGTACGAAAGTTTTGAAATGTATAGTTATGACAGGTAAGGTAAAACAATGTAAAATGTGGGGAGCCTAAATAAAAAGCAAAGCTTGTATGTGAATAGGCTCCCGTACTGAGTAACACAATAAAGTAGGTCTGAATTTATAAGGTGTTATAGGAGGCGAAAACGGAGTAGTATAGTAAGAGACGTACAAGGATTGCCAAACACTGATTTTCCTGCTCCAGCCTGTTGCTTGAATGATTTTTCGGTGAACCTCATGCGCAGGCTATGTTGTTTGGAACTAGTAACCTGGACGACGAGTGAATATAACCATAGCACTTAGGTACACTATAGACCTTTTTACTATATGTATTTCAATAGTTGCACGTTTCTCTCCAGAACCCCTTATGACCAACTATTTGATTCACATGCTTTACACAATGTCATTTCTGTAGATGTAATTTACTTTGCATACATTAACTGTTGCTATGTCTGGCAAGTTTTTGAGTTGTCAAGAGGAATTTTCTACACGGAGTATATATGCATGAAATTAGTTAACGGGTCAATTTGTGGTATGTGACCTCTTTACCGGTACCCCCTTTTATCTGATGAAAATCTTTAAAAGTTCAAAGCAATTAATTTAAGTTCATGTTTTATGATTTCATATTCAATGTTTTTTGCCATTAAGTCTAAACAACTAAATTATTCATACCCTTACTAATTTTTGTAATTTTGTAAGTATGTGAATAATTGATTTGTACAGATTTATGTTTCTTGAGATTCTGACATATTAATGCTTTATACATCTTAATGTATTTAATTAACAAGGGCCTTAATTGAACCAGTCAAATTTTCATTCTTGAGTTAAGAAAAACACAAAAAACATCAGGGGGTGTTTTACAGAGACTAAGATCGACTTTAAGTTGGACTTAAGTATAACAGGCCGTTCATGCCACTGTTTGCTCTTACCATTTACTGGCATTTGTCTTTCAAGGGACGTACAAATCATGGTCTCAAATCTACAGTGTTTACATTTTTTGATAGTTCATTATTGAAGGAAAAAATATTATCTAAAGATTATAATTTAGAGACCAATGGGGATAGCAACCAATGGCATTAATGGCCCGCCATACTTAAGTCCAACTTAAAGTCGATCTTAGTTTTTGTGAAACACCCCCCAGGTTTACAAGGGGTATGAATAATGTAGTTGTTAACTGTACTCCTAAGGGTAAGGAACAAGGCTAAAGAATTCCAAAGAGCAGGAACTGATGCCATGAAAAATGGTTTCCATTTGTATGCACGTTTACAGGTTGTACGTCCCATTCACGTTTTAATAATGAGTGATAATCAAATGTAGAGGTTTGCTAGAAGGCTATTGTAGTAATGTTAGAAATGCATTCTTGATGTTTAGATGAAGGTCAGGAAGTGGTGTGCAATGTCAGGGTCATTCTTGCGAGTGGGTCAGAGGACAATGCCACGGATACATTCACCTACAGGAGGTCATTGACCCCAACCATCACTTCTGTAGAACCCCAGAGGGGAGGAACGGCAGGAGGTACAACGGTCACCATCGATGGAACCGACTTCCTGTGAGTAATTTAGTTACTGTGTACAAACTATGAGGTCGCGCCTTTGTTATATTGTAAAGAACGAACTTTAAGAGTAACTAAAGTGAAACCTGTATATAAAAACCACTCAATGTAGATGACAAAAGTGGTCTTTATGTATAGGTTCCTTTAGTTCAGGTTTCAATGAGAAACACTATTCAAGGGAAACAGGGACCCATTTCACAAAGCCTTTTTTCAATGACAAATGACAAAAATCAGTGACAAATCTGCTGATAACCAATCAGAAGCAAGGATTTCAGTAGCTTATAACAAAAACTGTCATTTGTCACTGATGACAAGTTTTGTGAAATGGGGCCCTGGAATTGTTTCATCATAGACAGATGTTCACTAGAGCAGGGGGGTGTTTCATAAAGCTGTTCGTAAAGTTACGAATGACTTTACGAACAACTTGAATATGAAGTGTCAGATAGGATGCCCAAAGTTTTTCCTGATGTTTTTAACAAAGTGTGACTATATTTCCAATAACCTCAATTAAATTATGGCAAAAAATATACTTTGCATTAAAAATGTTTGTTGTAATAAGAATGTGAATCTACATCTGCACAGTTCAACTTTAGTTGATGCAGTTAAAAATGATTGAGCGTCCCATTTGGCTTTTCATATTTAAGTCACTCGTAAAGTCATGCGTAACTTTACGAACAGCTTTATAAAACACCCCCAGGTTTCAGTTACCGGTACAATGCTAAATTAATAATAATCGCCTTGTGGTTGTACAACTCATGCTCTAACAATAATGGGTCTGTGGTCAATATCCTGTGATGAAATGAAGCGTGGAGCAATTGTTGCTGGACCAATTAACTATCAGAGCACCCTCACACCCCTTTCGTATGGGAATGAAAAGATGAAAAGAGAACTCATGTAATGATTTCTCCATGCTAATCGTAATAATACTGTATGACTGCATTAAAGGTAATACAAAGTTTTGGTAATATTTCAACAGGATTGGATTATGAAATTTAAAATTTGCATTACCATTGTGAAACCTAGTTTTAGAATATGCAATTTTGAAAAAATTGGGCTCTAGTGTTTTGCTCTGATAGTTTATTGGTCCAGCAACAATTGCTCCACACTTCATTTCATCAATATTTTAATGATATAATGAGTCAAACTAATAATAATGATAAAAATAATGGTAGTAAGTTATTATAAACAAACATGTTCATTTTAAACTTGATTTAATTTAAAAGGCATTAATCTACATTTGCCTCTCCATACCCAGGAGAGAAATGGAGACCTAGTGGGATGACAAAAGCCTTTGTGATTGCTATGTGTCCCAAGGTGTCCATATGGCAGGAATACTCACAGGGAACATGAATTAATCCGATGATCGTGAAAATAATAACACTATCTGTAAAGCACTTTAATAGTGATGGTTTTTACTATTAAGCACTATATATATATCCAGATGTATCATTGACTTATATTATCAATTGCTCTTAACTAATGATTCTTACAAGATATCTTTTTAAACCATAACTTCTCCATCATATCCAAACAGTTTAACAGATAACGTGGTCACCATAGGAGGGACAGTATGCATCATCAGTACAGAATCAGAGACCCAGATCGTCTGTGTGACAGAGCCTCATCTAAATGAGATGACACAGGTTAAAGTTCAAGTAGGAACAAAAGGAGCAGCCCTTGCGCAAGAGGTAATCAAAAAGATACTTTTAGAGCTGTCCTGAAAATTACGACAAACTTTAAAAATGAGTTCCATTTTGTCCAGTCAGGGAAAACTCTGGGAATTCTGCAGGCCCCAAAAGAAAGTAGACTGTATCTTGTATTTTGTCCTGTGTCTACAAGGAGAGGACATTTTGAAGACATATTTCAAAGATGATATGCCGATGTTTTAAACTGGAAATATGTATGAAATAAGAATACTGGTAAAATGTTGAAACTCCAAAAGGGAAAGATCAGCAAATTTTTTTTTCATGACAGAGAACACTTCATTTTGCTGATATGTCACATTTGCAGTGAAAGTTGTAAAAATTCAAAGAGAAACCATAACATTTGCAGACATCTGAAAGGAATGACTTTGGAATTGTGCTCATGCAGTGATGAACTAGATTCTTATAGAAAACTTGCTCAAAGTAATGTCAGGATCATTTTATTTTGTACTAGGTGGGTTTTTGCACTAGCATGATATAAACAATCTCATGAAAACTTTCTGGGAATCATAGATTGTGTGTCATTTGCGTGGGTTGGGGAAACAAGTTTTGTCTTATATGCGTCTAACTCAGCTATTAATATATTTTCTGCCAAAGTTATACCTGTATATCAGAAGTAGTTTATTTGTAGTCTTAACCATTTTTTTTTGTGGATTACAGTTTTTTTCCGATTCTGTGAGAAAATATTTTCTATCATTACCAGAAAAGGGAGGAGACTAGTTGGCTCAGTTGGTAAGCGTCCGCATGTCGAACCAAAGATCGTGGGTTTTGAATCCAGTCCAAGCAGATGGCTAAAATTGCATTCTGCGTTAATGTGCCCCTCCCCCGTTTCATAGATGCAGGCTATGTTACAGTGGAAAACACTCCGTGGCCCTGTGTAGCGGAGAGTCACCACTTTTGCATGTTAAGAACCCACTGCACTATACAATTATAAGTGTGGGGAAACCTTGGTGTAGTGGTCCACCTGGACACCTCCAATCAGTTATACCGGAAGGAGAGACCAGAAGGATACAGTGATTCCGCTCACTTTTCCCTCTCACAGGCACATGTGAAGCCAAATACTTATTACTTATCACAGTCATAATAATAATAATATGAATAAATCAGGATAACCATACCTATATTTTGTCACTTTGTTACAGGGAGTAGCAGACTACTTCTACGTAGATGTCTGGTCCTCAAGGTTTACGTGGGGTGGAGACGATCCCCCTGGTGAAGGCACATTTGTTACCATCGGGGCGGGGCAGACTATCCTGCTAGATATGGATACACCTGTCCTCAGAATCTTACTCATCGAAGGTGAGCATCTTGTTCTATACCCTAGAGGCTCGGTCATATATAATGCAGGAAATCACACCAGTTTACCATGGCAGTTTTTTAAGATGCCATATTTTTCCTATTTTTGTTATACTGTCATTTTCATTGAAAGTCTTTGAATTTGCCTTCATAATTGATAGCTTATTCTTAGTTTGCCTTAAATCTTTATTTGGTACATGTATATAGATCTTAGCAATTACTATGTCTATAAGTTCAATCTTTATTCATATTATTGTGTCTAGGCCAACAGGGCCAATGTGGAAAACAGTTTTGTAACTCAGTCTGTAGAGCAGTGGTCTTGTAATCCGGCGACCCGGGTTTGAAACCAAGTTGATGCTAGTGCCCTTTGGTAAGGCATTCATCCTCATTACCAGGTCCCTCGGAGAGGACCTAAAGCTGTCGGTCCTCTGGTTGCTTACTAACAAGCATTTATGCTTTCTCAGCAGTCAGGTAAAATAACCACCACTAAACTAAACTGACAAAAAAAACCAAAAAAAAACTACAAATAAATAAATAAATGAATAAGGGTAATGCACTCCACAGTTCTTTATCTTATTAGACACAGATAAGTTAGTATGCGTAGGCAACCAATGGAGTGCTTTGAGAACTAGTGTCCTTGTTGGAGATGGTCACCACACAAGCAGCATCATTAATAATCTGTAATAATCTAACTGTGGTAATTGTTTTGTTACTTTTAACCTGGAAGGGGGCTCGCTCATCTTTGATGAAAAGGACGTTGAGTTGAAAGCAGAGTATATCATTGTCACCAATGGAGGCTACCTTAGCGTTGGAACTGAAGAGGAGCCGTTCCAACACAAGGGCATCATCACACTCTATGGCAACGTCCGGTCTACAGAACTGCCATTTTATGGAGCTAAAGTCCTGGCTGTTCGTAATGGCACTCTTGACCTGCATGGTAATTTATACATCCTATATTACATAGATATTGTTTACCATCACACTTAAAGTGACTTGGTAACATTGCCTCAGATTCTGAAACAAAATCCTGGATTTAGCTCATGCTGCAATCATAATTATAAACCTTTAGGTCAGTCAGGAATCGCATGACTTTTACAAGCCGATCGCCTGTCTAATTATGGATATCGAAATGTAATTTTTTGTTTTCCTAACGGTTTTTATAACACTACATGCAGTCTATTGGGGAAATGAGTATGGTAAAACCGGTCACTCAAAGATTTTTACTTTTTTGAGGCACTTCAGGATTATTTTGAAGCGCAATCTTTTAGGGCTTCAATATTACACCATATCACAGACACTGATAACAAGTAGGGCCATGCATCTCAGATTTAACATTGTTAAACAATGCCTTTAATTAGAGAAAAGGTCACTGTGAGACATCAGATTTCTCTGATTTTACATGATAATTAGGAAGATACTAGCAATGTAAGTGAAATGTTAAACCATTGAGAGGTAGAAAATAAGATAGATACCATTCTGGGGTGTAAATTCTAACAGTAGCAACCTGCACTATATACACATGTACACACATGTAAAACTTATACCTTGCAGTTATTTACACAATTCACCTAAATTCATGGATAGAATTGTTTCGTACATACATCTTTTGATCCAAGTAGGACACCATGAAGCTATATTTAACATGTTTCTTTCCACTTTCCTTTATGCTACCAAAACTGTACATAAGCTTTAAAGACACTGAGACATGGGCTTTAATGGGGAATTTGAAATTGTTTGAGTTTTTACCTAATAACAGGTGTTGTCAATCACCAGGGTTAGCCTTCAGTTTTATGACCAACAGGCTTAATGTAATACTCTGTCTTTTCCTATATGGTAAAGTCATTATCTAACATTTGCATCACCCGAAGACTCTCCAGAGAAAAGGGGGTATTTCTTGATTGGCCTACGGGTTTGCTGTGTGCAGTACATCCATTAATGGTATTTCCACCAAGTCTGGTGTCAGAGAATTATGACCTTCTGCACATGGAAACTGACGAGGACCCACTCCCTTTAACTGTGCATTCCCCTTTCTTGCCCTCCAGGTCAACCTGTACCTATCATGTGGACACACCTCTCAGAAACCATTGATCCTGAGGACACTGAAATCTCCCTGATGCGACCTGTCACATGGAATGTGGGTGACCAGATAGTGATTGCAACCACCGGAGGGCGCCAGGACATGGACCAGAGTGAGGTCGTTACTATTACAGGTAGGTTGATAATGATTATAATAATAATAGAATAATACTACAGCATTTGTTATGCGCCATCGTCCTAGTAAACTATTCTGAGGCACAGAGGGAGATTATTACCCTGGCTTTAGCACGGCTGCCATTACGGCGCTCTAGCATTTCAAGGAATTAATTCCTGCCAGGTAGAACAGTTCTTATATAGTGCTTAATACTTTCGACACTTCCCCTCTCCCCCTCCAAAAAAAAAAAGACTGCAAAATTGGTAAATAAATAATAATATAAATAAGGATATAAGTAAATAGAAATATAAAATGAATGAATAAATAAATAAATGAATGAATAAAGATTATTTTTCAAATGTGGAAGATTCAAACTAACATTTAATTGCTCAAAATCTACACAAACTATTACGAGATTGAAAAAGTATTTTGTGCCTTGCTGTTTTTCATTGATGGCCAGCAAAGAAGAAATGGAGACGTACTCATTAAGTTTCATTTGAATGTAGATTTCTATTATGAGAACCCACTTCAAGCTCTAAATATACTTCAATGGTCGTTGTGCGTCATCTTGCTCTCAAACTAAAAAAAACAATGATTTATCTTTTTCCTCACCAGATGTTTCTGTTGACAAGATGACCCTGACCATTGATCCTCCCATCGAATACCAGCACATCTCTATCATTCAGGACATAGAGGGCGTTATTCTAGAGACAAGGGCCGAGGTTGGTCTCTTGACTCACAATGTGGTAGTGAGAGGCAACGTCAACGACGATTGGACAGAGGAAATTGAAGCTTGTGAGGCACCTTTTGAAACTGGTGAGGCACAATTCCACAACCCATTTTCTCCTCAATAAGGCCTCATTCAGATGATGACTTAAATATACAATGTAAATTTCACAGTGCAAGAAATGCTACATGTTTATAATGTATCTTGCTTTGACTACTCTCAACTTAATTGTGCCACTTTTTTAATGAGTCTCTCAGTCTGTCAATTGATACTTTATGTTTTATCTTACAATACTACAATAACTCTCATCTTTGTATCTTTCTCTTGTCTTTTCTACATCACAGGTATGTTTGAAACACAGACTTGTTTCCTTGGTCGTTTCGGGGAAGAGACAGCAAGCGATCAATTTGGCGGTCACATCATGATATTTGCCAGGGAGATGGACGCCAACCTTGTCCACGGATACCTGGAGTACGTAGAATTGACTCATGTGGGACAAGCTTTCCGACTTGGAAGATATCCGATTCATTACCACATGAATGGTGATGTGTCAGGGTCATACGTTCGTGGCTGCAGCGTCCATCACACATTTAACAGAGCAGTAACGATCCATGGTGTACATAACCTCTTGGTAGAGCATAACGTGGCCTACAACATCATGGGCCATGCGTACTTTATGGAGGATGGCATAGAAACCAATAACATCATCCAGTACAACCTGGCTGTCTTTGTCCGTTCTAGTAACAGCCTTCTCAATGTGGACGTCACTCCCGCAAGCTTCTGGGTGACCAATCCCGACAACTACGTCCGCCACAATGCCGCGGCTGGCGGAAGCCACTTTGGCTTTTGGTATAACATGCCTGAGCATCCAGGGGGCCCTTCGTTCACCACAGACGTGTGTCCTCGACATGTGCCGCTCGGGGAGTTCAACAACAACACAGCTCACTCTTTTGGGTGGTATGGACTTTGGGTGTTTCCTCGATACCATCCCAAGGTGACGGGAGGATGCAATGATTTAGAGTCTACACCTGCTGTCTTTGCCAATTTGACCGTTTGGAATACAGAAAGAGGAGCTGAAGTTGTTGATTGTGGAGCTGTTCAACTTCATAACTTCGTCACCTCAGACACTGAACAGTCAGGATTGGAATACCAAAAGGTGACGAGTGTACAATGGCTGGGTGATGACGGGGCAGAAGGGGCCCTCATCAAAGATAGTGTTGTCATCGGGAGGAGTGATGGAATAGCAGGGACAGGTGAAAATGCTTCCTGTACCATAGGTGGTGTTGTGTCTCCACAGAGCCATTTCTTGACCCTGGATGGTGTCAAGTTCATCAACTTTGACCGAGACACATGTGCCACCTTGAGAGCATGCAGCAAGTGCAGATTTGAGCAAGGAGGTTTCACGACAAGGTTCCGAAACCTGGAGTTCGCAAATGCTGATAACAAAGTAGGTTTCAAGTGGCTGTATGAGGCAGTGTTTGAAGATATGGATGGCAGCTTGTCAGGCACAAATGGGGCTACCGTAACACCAGTCAACGACAACCTCCCTGATGATCACTGCACTAAGGATGATTCAGAATATAACTTCGGTATTGTGCCTGGTGCCGTGTGTGATTCAAGCATTGCGCTCCACCGCTTTTCATTCAACCATCCTGTCCCCCAATCACTTCTCTACGAGGATGCCATCTTCACCAATGCTCATGGAGCTGCTCACGTCAACTGGCACAAGAAAAGGATCACTCATCCAAAGGGGTGGATGGTAACGCTCATAGATGGAGATACCTACATCATGTCATTCCTGTACAACGAGCAGCTCACTAACATTTCATACACTGGACGTTTTGATGCGTTCGAGGATGGAGATTATGTAGTGATTTCTCATAATCTGACCCAGGAAGTGGACAAGGTTTCAGTAATAGGAGAGATCAGGAATTCTACAGAGACTTTAGTGACGTATGAAGACAACGAGAATGGGGATTACTACCTGGATAGTTCGACAAACGATTTGACGTATCTTAGTAAGTACACATACTTCCTCAACAGTGCTAGAATCTTATGTCCCTTTTATACAACCCAGTGCTGTGTCAAAATGTCTATTGTGTGGATAGGGTAATTATTCATAAGTTCATTGAAAGAAACATTTATTTAGCCATGTATGAGTACAGAGTACATGTATTTTGGTAGTGTATGCATTGCTCATAATGTGGATTTGTTGTAGCTAAGTGGTTCGAACACTTGACTGGTGATGTAAAGGTCATGGGTTCAAAACGTATTCATTTGTGATTGCATTGATGATGAATTTCCTGTGAGAGAAAAGTGAGTTAGAGTTGAAAGGACACACGTAAGTTTTTTAAACTTCATTATTTTATTTCTGGGAGGTCCAAGGTTATTTGGTCATTTATGTCCCATACATACACTACCAAGTATCGTGGAATAATGAAGGAAGATAAATATCATCAAAAATATTATTTTCCTTGATACTCTGATCTAATCCAAGGTCACATGGCCTTATCAACTTCATACAATTAATCATCAGGTATATTCAGATCTTTCATATAGGACAAACTACCAGTCATGCCTCATGATGATGTATTGCAAGAAATTATCGCATTTGTTTATCTTATAACACAGAGGTAAGTGAACACTCATAGAACCTTTTTGTGCGCAGTTGCAATTTAAAAAATAACTGCTGCAGTTTTCTGCGGCATAACTGAACAAGCCTTTACCTGCCCTTCTCTTTGTCTCCTATAGTATCTGGGAAGGGACGTGATACGCCAGTGAACCTCGAGGTGGACCTGGATGTGTATCGTTGTTACTTTGATGACTGCATCCCGCCGGTGCCTGAAGGGCCCCCTACTGGTCGACCAGAGGACGTTCTTTATTGGTCTAATCCAGAGGCATGGGCCAACGTGACTGAGGGATGGGGTGGACATGGGGGAGGTGTGCCTCAGGATGGTGATAATGTGCAGATCTTACCAGGTATGATCTCAAGTAGATCGGACCAAAAAAAATGTTCCCAAGTCTTGATTTGTAATCTTCTGTTGCCTAGCAGCTCTGACTTAACCACAATAAAGGGACATTCTACAAACTCAGCTCTGATTAGACAAGCAAACTCAACCATAGATCAAGACCAAGGAATCTTTAAACTTTTACATAATATGTACATGTACCATGTTTGCTGATCTTAATAGGTACATTTACAAGAATGCAACATTTAACTACAAGGTACATTACTACATTGGTCTTGAATGTACTTGGAATTGTTCGATAATTTGTTTTAGATGGTGAAACGTCACAGGAAGTCATTAGGACAATGATCAATACTTCAAGGGGGAAAATAATAGTTGTTAAGTTTTGTTTACTTGTACTTTGTGTAACAGTTTGCATTGATATTCTACTGCCTGTACGATTGTGAACATTCATAGACTTGTCAGAAAATAATTGAAATTTTAAACAACTGAATTCGTCCACTTTGACACAAGAAATTTCCTGGAGACAGATATATTCTAAAGATCAACACTAATCATGTAATTCCTCAAATGTGCAGCCATTCTGGAGCAGAACCTTACATTACATCCCAAGGTCTATCAAAAAATCAGGAAAGTATATAAGATTATTTCTTGACACCTTTACATTTTAGCCACACTGTTATGTGCATCATCTTTAACAATGATAGAACTATGTGTGGGGTTAATACGGGAAGAGAGACTACAATGTTTAATTCTTGAAAACGCTTCTACATATTTCTCACTCAGGACTATACATCATTGCGAATGACAGCCTCCCCGTCATGAACAAGCTCTTTATCTATGGATCCTTGGAGCTGCAGGATGTCAGGGACTTTACACTGAGAGCCACCTACATCCTCATACAGGGTGGTCGTCTGGTCATTGGTGAGAGTGAAGCAATGCCCTTCAACCACAATGTCCACATCATTCTGGAGGGCAACCATAACACACCAGACCTACCATTGACTAGTGATCTAAATCTTGGCTCAAAGGCACTAGGTAAGAGCAACCATAACACCCCTGTGGTAGACACTGAAAACAAATAATCATGCTTTCTTTACCCTTTGAAGAGTGTCCTAGATTTTTCCTTATGAAGACACATAGGCCAACATTCAACAGTGAGGGTTATCTTAATTCCCATCTCCATACATATAACATGGGCATTTGCATAAGCCTGGGTGAAATATGTACTCAACCTCCTTAAAGTAGACTTTTCCAGATCAAAGTAGTATGCAAATGCTTTATATTGTCATTATATCATATGTAATGGATGCTGATTTGCATCGGTTGAATATTACATTGCTCTTTTGCAGGTGTATTTGGAGTCCTGGATCTTCATGGCAAAGCTCCAGAGGTCACCTGGACGCGCCTTGCGATGACCGTCAGTCGCGGAGACAACTCCATCTCATTAGAGAGGGACACAAACTGGAAGGTTGGAGACGAAATCGCTGTGTCCACCACAGATTTTGAATCCTGGCATACAGAGACCTTTACTATCCAGGAGGTCACAGATGCAAGGACGTTTGTCCTTAATGCCACATTTCAGCATCTACACACAGGTTAGACTAACTTCGGTACTTTCCTTTTGTGACAGTATTGAGGAAATACTTATTACAATAGGGGACGGTGGATATCATGTGATTTACACAAAGTCTAGTACTGAAAAAAACAAATTATTACATGTACTTCTGGCACATGTCAGCTCAGGCAAGCTAGGTACTGTGAAATTGAGCGTTGATTGTTGATTGAAGATAAGTTCTTTGAAAACATGAATCAACTGTATATGCAAGGCAAGGTAGGAGACCCTGTTTTATCGTATCTGTTTAAGTGTGAATGTCTTTCGTCATGGACCCTGAAATCACCGCAATGGCTGAGTGGTAGAGCAGTGGTCTTGAAACTGGGAGGTCCCGGGTTTGAAACCAAGTCAATGCGCTAGTGCCCTTTGGTAAGGCATTAATCCTCATTACCAAGTCTCTCAGAGAGGACATAAAGCTGTCAGTCCCCTGGTTGCTTACTTACAAGCATACCGTATTTGCCGGCGATAAGGCCGCAGCGGCGCATAGGCCGCACCCCCGATTTTGACATTTCATAGACAAAAAAAAAAAAATGGAAGGAAAAAAAACCAAACAGACCAAACAAAATTATCATAAATTTCTTGTAGAAAACTATTTTTTCTACAAACTGATACCAAATTCATCAATATTTTTATAACATTTACAGTAAAAAAATAAGTTAACCGCAAAATTGATCGTAATTTAGCAAATCTTCATTGATTTTGAAGTTAGTTCTGTATCGCAGGCAGTTTTGGTATCCTATTTATACCCCTACCTACGAAATAGCGTGAAATGGATACGAAGAAAACAGTAAGAAAACAGGCTTCGTCGGATGCGCAGTTGCGTTGCGCGGTAGCTCCGTAACGGTCCCTTCTTTTAGCAATGCAATGGCACGGACTTAACTCTAGATCTACCGGTAGAATTTGTTAAAAATAGGTAATGAAGTTTATTCACAAGATCGACAAAACTTCATGTCAACAATGCAACATGAAATAGTCGGTAAGATGTGTAGAGTTAATCTAAAAATGTCCTGTACCATTACTGGTATAGATCTAGTCATTGTACCGTTGGGAGTCCCATATGTACGAAATTACGTGCTGTTTTAACAGCCAATTTTTTACTGTTGTTGCGGATTGGCCGCACCCAGACTTTTTGATATTTTTGGAAGAGAAAATACTGCGGCCTTTACGCCGGCAAATACGGTACACATGCTTTCTTAGCAGTCAGGTAAAACAAGCCATCAAACCACACCAATTTATGTCTGACCCCAGTTTACTAACATTGAGCGGTTATGTATGAACTGTTCTTATATATTCATCTTTCCTCTGCAGCTGCAACTGAGCACGAAAATACCCCACATCAGTACAGAATCGCAGCTGAAGTCGGACTTTTCACGAGGAACATCGTCATCGAGGGTGCAAGCTATGATGGCATATTTACAGAGTTGTTCGGTGCTAGGGTGTTGGTTGGAAGTTTTTATCAAGATCAGGATTTCTTTCAAGGTACTTGCACTGTAATATTCAATGGACGAGGATACAGTAGATATCTCTTACTGATACAAAGGTGTAATTGGTCCACAGCCCGTTACGTGAGGATTGTAATCGCTCCCGGTTAGTTTTCATTGGGTATGTTGACTACATGGTCAAATCAGTATATTTTGTGCGTCATCATGTATCCAAGCAACCCTGTGTGTACCCATTGTTTGCATAGTCTTTGCCATAGGCATTTGACACAGAAGGCTGGATGGCTTGAGAAAAATACATGGTATGAGATCACAATTACCCCTAATTTATATAACAAAGTGTAATGAAGGCTATCTAATATTAACTGGAAGGGGTGTAATATACATTCTTTGGACCGCAAGGGAGTTATATATTCCCTCGTGATCATACATGTATTTTCCTCTTGGAAAAATATAACTCCTTTCAGTGGTCCAAAGAATTTTATATCACACACAATACCAGTCAAATCTTGTATACCCAAGCCAGTATGGTCATGGTAACACTTATTATTTGCTGTCCTCTACTGCTCTACTGCTGCATACAACATAGATCAAATGCTCTTTTCCTCTCTCACCAACAAAGAGGGCAGCAAATAGCCAGCTCACATGATGTCTTACCAGAAAAAATTTCACCAAAGGCAAAATTTAATGCATTATTAAATGCCAAATTTCTGAATCCATGGTTCATCTGGTCAGCAATAACAAGGGGCATTCCCAGACGAGGTGTTGGTATGTGATATTTTAGATCTGGTATTTTTTATGTCCTGTTGCTACAGATCATTGTAGAATAGTAGTATGTGGTTTCACTATCTGTTGGCCTTCAATGACCCACAAGTAGGGACATGATGACCTTCAAGATAGGCTTTAGCTCCAAGATCGAGGAAGTTTGACCGAGATGTGTTTTGTGTCGCCAGAAAAAAAAATTTGAAATAAGGAATGCTATTGAAAGTTACTTCAAGATTAATATGACAGTTGGCTTTTGTCATTTCCTATTGCTTTAATTAGACTCCTGCATGAAGTGCTTTTTAGACGTAATACATGTACCCCTTTTAACTCCACACAAGCTCTTGAATGGGTGATGCAGTGCATAACATCAATTCTACAAAAGAATAATGGTTACATGATTTCCGTTTTTGTTAGGAGAAAATATCAAAAGTAGTTTGATATACTTACATGTATGTGAATATTGCTCTACAACGAGACTGACATTTTGCTAATTATAAATAAAATCTGTTGTATTATTTTTTATTTTTCATTTTTCGTTCAGGGAGAGCCTACATCTCCAATGTTCAGTTCAAGCACACTGGACAGGAGGGTTATGTCGAGAGCTACGATCCTCGTTTCTCAGTGGCCTTCCTTGACCTCCGTGACCCCTTCGGTGAAACGTTGCCATCGTCATTGACTGGTTGTAGCTTCCATCATGGATTCAGTACAGCCATTGGGGCCTACAGCTCAAACATGTTGATTATCAAGGATAACATTGTTCATCATACTATTGGAGCAGGTGAGTGATTTGATTGATTGATTGATTGATTGATTGAATGGTTGGTTGGTCGGTGGGTTGATTGATTGATTGATTGATTGATTGATTGATTGATCTTTTGATTGATTGATTAGTTGATCTAATGATTGATTGATTAGTTGGGTCAGTTGATTGATCATGCGATTAATTGGCTTTTCCTCATCTTCCATTTGTAGGCATCATCATCGAGGGAAGTGAAGATGTCCTCCTAGAGCACAACCTGGTGATGCTATCCATCTCCAAGGCAACGTACCAAGACCGCTTCCAGAATGAGAACTTAGACTGGTTTGGCAGCATTACCTTTAACTCTGCAGACAATCTTGTGATGCATGACAATGCAGTGGCTGGTTCAGAGAAAGCAGGTATCATGATGGATGGAGAAGAGTGCGGGGTAGACTCTCGATTCAGTGACAACGTGGTACACTCGGCCATACAGGTGAGTCAAGAACCAGTGTTTTGATTTGAAGAGTGCGGGGTAGACTCTCGATTCAGTGAGAACGTGGTACAATCGGCCACATACAGGTAAGTCAAGAGCCAGTGTTTTGATTTGAAGAGTGCGGGGTAGACTCTCGATTCAGTGAGAACGTGGTACACTCGGCCATACAGGTCAGTCAACAACCAGTGCATACCTGCCAACCCTTCCGAATAATCCTGAATATTCTGATTTTCTGGATTTTTAGGACCTAAAAATTCGGAATCCTCGGATTAAAAAAATTTTGTGTTTGTTGTTGTTGTTTTTTTGTGTTTTTGTGTTTTTGTTGTTGCTAAAGCCAAATTAAGCTTGTTTTATCATGTGCCGTGATTTGAGAGTTCCCGTATTGCGTGCGTTGAATAGCTGCATGATCGAGCAACGAATGTGTATTCGCTTTTTTGTACAGATTTACTGCGTATTGCCAATTACACTGCTGCTGCATGTGCGAACGCGGGTACAGATTTCTTATTTTCGAAGGCATACCATGCTAGAAATTCCTTATTCTTATTTTCAAATGTTGGCAGGTATGCCAGTGTTTTGCTGGGAAGGGATGTGCCATGTTGTAATGGCAACTGTCAATTTACAAACAGAGTAAAAAAAAGGTCAGATAATCTTGATTAATTGTTACACCTCATTAAACTTTTGTTTAGCAATTGGTAAATCAAATTTTGAACAGCACAGTTTCCAGATTATCTTGAGAAATAGTATTAACCATGCCTCTCTAAGCAGTCAATATTTGTATATTTTTTCAAAATTTTGAATGAATCAGAACAACTTGTCTTTAACTCATGCTGATGTCTCTCTCTTTGATTACAGGGTGTGATGGTGTTCAAAGTGAGTCAGCCACAATGTACCTCGGTGGCTAATTTTCTCATATATCGCTGCTATCACTATGGCATATATGTCCAGGTAATTTCTGGGTTTTATTTCTAAATTGTTATGTAAAGTATGAACCACATTAGCCATCTCAATATATACATGTATCTAATTGTTGACAAATGGTCATACATGTACCAGCAGTTACTATAAGGAGAGTCACAAACAGGCCAATCAAATTGGTTGGCTGCAGCTCAGATGATGTTATATGTATCACTAATTTATCAAAAAGAATAATAATTAAATAAGAGATACACATTTGAAGACAGTGTCACTATTTAGTTTATATTATGTTATTATTATTTGAGGGGATTACTGATTGTGTTTTTTTTACAAAAAACATTAATTAATAATTTCTTGCTGTGCTGGGTTGATATTTGTGTGGTTGAAATTGGTTACATTGCTGTGGACAATTTAAGTGTTTGAATACATATCTATTTTATTTTGTTTGGCTATATAGCTAAAGGAGCTTGTACATGTGGTATTGAGTGTATATAACTAAAAGGGAAGTCCTTCCTGATATTATATTGGTTTTGATAGAAGCAGAAACTGAAATGAGACAAACAGGTCAGTGAAAGATTGAGCAAATTCCGATTAAAAAATAATAAAGTTATGATTTTTTGAAGTTGCAATCAATCAAACATAATTTGGCAACTTTGTGACGTATGTTACAAGGTCCCCTCCCATTTGGTCTGTGCTTTTAAAAAATCAGAAATTTCTATTTTCCTTTAAGAAAATTTTGAGTCATACATATGCATTAAATATAATTATTGCAAATGTATTTCTATACAACCCTTGTTTGGAAAAATCTATTCCGTCATCAATAACTAAGAAAATGAAGTTTATGAAATGTTATGTACAGAGTACCTCTCCAATTTGTGTTTCACTGATGACAACTTCAAAAATTCCTAACTTTCATACTTATAATGGGATATTGCTCAAGCTGTCACTATTTTTTTTTCTCTTGTTTTTCTACTTCCATTTTTACCAGCTAATTATCAGGGTGGACTTCCCCTTTAATTATGGGTATTTGCTTCTTTCTATTCAACCTCAATTACATTTTCATGTTGCCTTCGATGTCAGATGCATGCAGCTATTAAAGTCATTCAAACAATTGGTATATGCAGGGAAGTGTGCATGTGCAATATCATACACTTTTGTACATATACCATGCAGAAAAAAAGTTTTTCTATCGCACACTCGTGCATACATAACAACTGTGACTTTTGCAAATACCTTATTTAATAGAGTACTGTATGTGATACATCTATGTACACATTACATCTGGTGTATGATGCATGTCACATGTCTTCAAAAAAATATGTCTTATATTTCCATGGAAATTTTGTTGTGTTTGTATGATGTTCTCTGTAGTATTACAATTTATTTTTAATGTGAACTAATGGTTTAAATATGATCAATTGTTCCTGTACAGATTAAATCTGATCTTCATGTCACAAACGTGACTCTAGCAGATAACAAGAATGCCATCTGCCCAATGTTCTACAGTCCACACGCTTTGACCCACACGAAACAGGACAGACTCTTTCAACTCACCAACTCTGTCATCAGCGGACATAGCAGTAGCTTTGACTGTGATTTGGATGAGGTAAATAGCACTTTCACATATGTGTACATGAGGAGGTGAGTTGGCTCAGTTGATAAAATGCAGAGCCTGTCGAACCAAAGACTGTGGGTTCGAATCTAGCCCAGGCAGATGACTGATAAATCCTGTATCGCCTTTTGCAGCCAACATCAAATTCTGTAGAACTTTGCAGGAATTATGAATATGTCATGTATGTCCTATCTGTGAAATTTAAACGTTAGCAGTGTCCTAATATTCAAATTATGCAAGGAAACCTGTTTACTTGCTAGACTTCACTGTCAGACACTATTGAGTGACTGACTGGCTTTTTTTCTTCTTTGGTAATAACATACATAAAATGAGCTGTAAAGGGTACATGAGCATTTGTCTACATCAATAACCCACTTCTTGTAATGGCCAAAATTATACAGGTTACAGAGGAAAACACTCTGCTAAGAGCCATGGGTAACAATCTAAAGCTCTTTGGAAGTTACAGACATTCCTTAAAGCCCCACTGCACTACTTGTAGCTACTTGCTCCCTCTATATAAAAAACAATGCCTAAGCGGTGCCCGTTGGTCCCCCATGATCCTCTTTTCCTTATGTTAATTGAGAGCTGAGTTGATGAGATAACAACCTGTCAGTGACCATGCTAGGAGGTCTAATCCCTCCTGGCCAAACTAGTGCAGACAGGCTTTAAAATGAGATATGTACATAGAAAAGAATTCACCTGTGTACCATGGAATGCACTGTTGATGCAGAAATGAACGATTATTTCATACCTTTCTTGAGCACTTATCCGTTGTCATTTTTTTCTTAGTTGGCTATAAAATTTGATACAAATAACCTTTGTTTCCTCATGCGCAGATTGTATCTCCAAACTGACTTGAGGGTGGGCCACATATCAACAATATCAGTAACAATAAAGATAGAATCGATGCTGAAGACTCATTAGCATACATTCATGAGCGCCACTCATTTTCTACACCTACATGTATGTTACTGTTATTGTTATCATTGAGATGTGACAAGCCCTGTACTACATGTAATACAAACTATCTTTGCTTAGGAGTGAACAAAGTATTTTTATGACTTCTTTCAGGTGGCTCCTGAAGTAGCTAACTTTGAATCCAAGCACAGGTCTGTTGTAACACAAGAGGGGGGCGTGGCTGGTGTTGTCCTCACCACGTACATGTCTGCTTTGAACGGAGCTGCATTCTTCGCCTTCAGGAGTATCCATAGCTACCCATCCATTGGTGGAAACAACCAAATCTCTGGTAAGCATGTCTAATTTTCTTGTGAATAATCATCAACGTTTAGCGCCCGTTTTTTCCCACGCTGTTGGCTTGGACGTTTCATTTGAACTTATGACCTTTCTCCAAGTCTGCCGGTCTTCAGCATCTGGCTGGACGAGGTCAGATGCTCTCATGTTTTATTCTAGTGTCCCCTTTTAAGTCTTGCAAGGTCATTGTGTTTTACAATCATTTACATAAGTTGAAGACCACCTAAACAAAAGACATTGACTGGAAGAAACACCAAAATGAAAGCATAGCAATTTTTATGCCTCCGCTACAACGTAGCCGGAGGCATTATGTTTTCTGGTTGTCCGTCCGTCCGTACGTACGTACGTCAGTACGTACGTCCCGTTCTCGTGATCGCATTATCTCAAGAACCGATTGATGGATTACCGCCAAACTTGGGTCATGTATGTATCTTGCAGAGCTAATGAACTGATTAGATTTTGGGGTCACGAGGTCAAAGGTCAAAGGTCACAGGGCTCATTATGTATGCAAAATAGCTTGTGATCACGTTATCTCAAGAACCGATTGATGGATTACCGCCAAACTTGGGCCATGTATGTATCTTGCAGAGTCAATGAACTGATTAGATTTTGGGGTCACGAGGTCAAAGGTCTAAGGTCACAGGGCTCATTATGTATGCAAAATAGCTTGTGATCACGTTATCTCAAGAACCGATTGATGGATTACCGCCAATCTTGGGTCATGTATGTATCTTGCAGAGTCAATGAACTGATTAGATTTGGGGATCACGAGGTCAAAGGTCACAGGGCTCATTATGTATATCTCAAAATAGCTCGTGATCGTGTTATCATTAGAACCAACAGATGGATTACAATCAAACTTGAATTTTAAAAATTGCTTCCATTTTGGTTTGTAAAATTGCTCTATGGCGGAGGCATCATTTTCGACTGCGCGCAGTTGAAGTTCCATCTAGTTTGTTGCTCAAACGGCAATAGATGGTTCTTCCACTAACATTATCAGATCTGCCATGATCTTTCAATGAGAACCTGAGAGATCCGTCATAAAAATTCTCTGAATTACGTGGTCATTATGGAAAGGGGCAAGGGGGGGGGTAGGTTTTAGTGGACTGTCAAACCTTTCCTGGTCAGAAAATGAGCTGTCTTAAAATTTGGAAAAGGCATTGTACACAGAAGTTCTTGCTGCAACCAAATCCTCTTCCTAATTTGATACTGAGATTTTCAGAGTAGCCCTCTTGATGGAGGGTTGCTTTGAGGGTCCTAGATGGAGGGTCGCTTTGAGGGTCCTTGATGGAGGGTCGCTTTGAGGGTCCTTGATGGAGGGTTGCTTTGAGGGTCCTAGATGGAGGTTTGCTTTGAGGGTCCTAAATGGAGGGTTGCTTTGAGGGTCCTAGATGGAGGGTTGCTTTGAGGGTCCTAGATGGAGGGTTGCTTTGAGGGTCCTAAATGGAGGATCGCTTTGAGGGTCCTTGATGGAGGGTTGCTTTGAGGGTCCTAGATGGAGGGTTGCTTTGAGGGTCCTTGATGGAGGGTCGCTTTGAGGGTCCTTGATGGAGGGTTGCTTTGAGGGTCCTAGATGGAGGTTTGCTTTGAGGGTCCTAAATGGAGGGTTGCTTTGAGGGTCCTAGATGGAGGGTTGCTTTGAGGGTCCTAGATGGAGGGTTGCTTTGAGGGTCCTAAATGGAGGATCGCTTTGTGGGTCCTAGATGGGGGGTTTGCTTTGCGGGTCCTTGATGGAGGGTCGCTTTGAGGGTCCTTGATTGAGGGTTGCTTTGAGGGTCCTTGATGGAGGGTTGCTTTGAGGGTCCTTGGTGGAGGGTCCTTGATTGAGGGTCATTTTGAGGGTCCTTGATGGAGGGTTGCTTTGAGGGTCCTTGGTGGAGGGTTCGCTTTGAGGGTCCTTGATGGAGGGTTGCTTTGAGGGTCCTTGATTGAGGGTCACTTTGAGGGTCCTTGATGGAGGGTTGCTTTAAGGGTCCTAGATGGAGGGTTGCTTTGAGGGTCCTAAATGGAGGGTTGCTTGAGGGTCCTAGATGGAGGGTTGCTTTGAGGGTCCTAAATGGAGGATCGCTTTGTGGGTCCTAGATGGGGGGTTTGCTTTGTGGGTCCTTGATGGAGGGTTGCTTTGAGGGTCCTAGATGGAGGGTTGCTTTAAGGGTCCTAAATGGAGGGTTGCTTTGAGGGTCCTAGATGGAGGGTTGCTTTGAGGGTCCTAGATGGAGGGTTCGCTTTGAGGGTCCTTGATTGAGGGTCACTTTGAGGGTCCTTGATGGAGGGTTGCTTTAAGGGTCCGTTTAACATTGATCCTTTTATTCCATACTGCATTACAGACTAAACGTCAAGCAAGACCTTCCTTTGAAGAAAGGAAAATTCAAATATATTTGTAGCACTGCTGTGAGATAAAATATGTCATTTTGTATGCAGATGTGTCTTTCATCAATTTTGATGACCACTGTGGGAACCGGGGCCGTGCCTTCATAACAAACGCATTCAGCGATGATGCCACCCACCCGACTGAGGTTCAGAATATAAATCTCATCTCGACAAGCAAGGAGAGTCTATTCTTTATTAACAGACCACCCTTAAAGTAAGTTGAAGCACCCCTTGTTTTCTAGGAAATTAACTTCTTTGAACATTGGGTCACACCCATTTGAGACTTGCTTTATCAGCCTCCTTCAGACACACCCACAAAAAATTCAGCAAACCGGATGTGTTTTCGTAGAGTCTCTATAAAGTGGTGATTGTATAGAACTGTTATTTAATGGGATGGCCTTAGATTTTTTTTAAATAATACTGTTAATTGCTCTTTTTAAATTCAAAGTAAATCATAGTTTATTACAGCTATCTCTTAATTTTTTTTTGAGGCATTGAAACAGTACCGAAAATAGTTAAAAGCAAGATGATGTGTTACAGGGAAGAATTTGACCTGCTAGATTCGATTTGATAATAGTACAACGTGTAGAGTTAACAACTAAATTATTCATACTCTTACCAAGTTTTTGTAAATTTTTAGTATGTGAAAAAATCGATTAGTCCCAATTTATGTTCTTGAGAATGTGACATATTTAAGCTTAAATCTAAAGTATTCAACAAAGGCCCTAATTCAACTAGTCCACCTTTCATTCTTGAGTTATGAAAAAATGTCAAATTTATAAGGAGTATGAATAATTTAGTTGTCAACTGTATGTATATACCCCAGCCAAAGTTATCGTCATACTATCCAAACGGTGAAGGCAAGAGTAGGGTCTCAGCAAGCTAATGGCAAGTTAATGGCTGTTGATTTGTTCTCTCCATAACAGTAAGGTGAACCCATCGGACTGTGTGGACATGGACTGTGATGGTATGAAGAAAACCCTCATTCGTGATCTTGATGGGTCCATGCTGGGATCCATCGGAACTGTCACTCCCGACTCTGCATTTGAATGGGACGGCGATCCCAGGAGAGGACTCGGAGATTACCGCATCCCAAGGATGGCTCTTACTGATCATATCACTGGCGACATAATTGATATTGCAGATAAAGCTCCAAATAAAGGTAAGAAAAATGGAATTCTGTACACAAAGATCACTCAAAGGAAACAAGCAGGTGATCATGTGCAGTTTACTTAAGTAATTTTTTTGATAGTGTAAGAGATGTAGTGCCACCTCTTGTCTGTGGTTATATAGTGAATAAAGGTAACAGTTACAAGTTAGAACCAGTGTCCTAAGTATGATGATTTGACCACCATAGCCAGAGCTGATAACGAACCCGAGGCATTATTAGGATCTCAAGATGCTACAGATACATGTAGGAGCACTGCTTCAAGGGAAACAAAGAACTTGTGGTCTGTATAGACAGATGGTCTTGATGTGCAGTTTACTTTAATAATAATAAATAATAATAGTGGAGTCTTTTATAGTGCTCATGTCTGGCACATATTCACTCCTGGTGCTCCATTACTCTTACCTCGGTTTAAGCACGGCTGTCATGACAGCGCTCAAGCATTTTAAGGAATGAATCCCTGCCAGGTACCCATTTACCTCACCTGGATGGAGTGTGACAAATATAGACTAATGTCTTGCCAAAGGACATTTGTGATGCGACAGGGATTCGAATCCCATACCTTGTGGATATGTACTAAATATAGGCCAACAGGGCCCTTGTGGAAAAAAATTGAGTCTTGTAACTGACAATACTACATGATTGTTTAATGTCTTTTTTTCTAACGCTGTGGGATGAGACCTTTCATTTAACCTCTGGCCTTTCTCCAAGCCTTCTGATTTGTAGCATCTGCCCGGATATGTCCAGATGATCTCATATCTTCTTCTTGCTTTCCCTTCAAGGTTTTGCAAAGTCTGCCACAGGGTTTTGAGCTATCCCATATGAATAAAACTACAAGTAAATGAATATGATCAAATGAATGATAAATAAACAAAGTAAAATAAACATTTAACTCCCTGTGCTATCATACAGGTATTGTTGGAACCAACGGGTCTGACTGTACCTGGACAGAGTCATGGCAGGCCTTTGAATGTCACAACCTAGACCACATGATGTTCATGGTAGAGAGCATGGATGCTGACACTGAGACCCGCAGGGTATCCCCTGTAGCACTTCTCGCTGACGGCTATGTGGACCTGATCAATGGACCTCAGGACCATGGATGGTGTCTGGGGTACACCTGCCAGGAAAGGATCTCCACCTTCAACACCCTGGTAGCCACAGGGAGAGAATACGAGCTCTACTTCACAGGCACCAATCCACAGGGACTCAGGCTTTATTTTTTGAATGCTCATGATACACAGGTAATCTCTCATACTTTGATGTGATGGAGATGTATGGAGCTATGCATTATAAACGATTTGTTGGCAAACTGCTTCCACAGTTCAGACAGGATTCCAATAAAATTTGTGGTATTGACCGCCCTGAAGTGTATTGGTTGGGAGAAATCCATTAAATGCTATGATCAATAACTGTGTCTTTGCTAAAGCCAGGATATATCAACAATGCTCCATATACTTCCATTTTTAATGCACCTCAGAAACCATGTAGATGTACATTGAAATAGAAATTATATTGTTTTCTACATCTTTGTATTGTTGTTTCTGATCAGACCATTGTGGTAGGTATCTGGTATGCTAATCCACAAAGACTCGATGTGTACAGCAACGATGCCTACATCCTTCCGAACAATGCTGAATACGACGACAACAACAAACTCACCTGGAGTAAGCCGCAGACACCCCTCCAGTTCCGTCCAACCGTCTCATCCACCATCAACGGGGAGAACTTCTTTGACCGAGAGCGGCAAACGCTGTACTTGGTGGTGCGCGGCTCAAACATCGTGGAGATCAAGACAACCCCTGCTGTGACCTTGACCTTTGGAGTGCCTTCCATCCCTGTTGATGAATTCTTTGAGGAAAACCTGAGGAGCAACCTGGCCAGCCTACTCAACATCAGCCCTAATAACATCCGAGTCGTGAACATCATCCGGGAAGACAGCAGGAGGAGGAGGAGAGCAGCAGAGGGTGGGATCGTTGAAATTGAGATTACCAGTACGGCAGGGAACGAAACATCAGCAAGCAGTAAGCATATCGATTGTCTGTATAGAAACTAACCAATATAAATTTACAATTACACATCAAAATTTCTATTGTTATTTGTATTATCATTATCAATGTCAAGGGAAACAACCAAAATTGCAGGTGAATTGTATTAAATAGGTGGACTGCTATATGGGTGGTCACTTTCAGATTTGTTGTTATTTATGACTTAACCTTTCATAATTGTTCATCCTATAGATTGTACACGATATTATGCTGTAATTTCTGAGATAAAAAGTGAACATTGTTCAAGTCCTATAATCTTGTGATTGAAGAAAGACGATAAACAGAAATAGTATTGCTCTTTGATCTATCTATCTAGCTATCAAGGTATCTTCTCCCAGCTTGGAGGTTGATTGCAACATTTTTCCACACATCTTAATTTTCTGCCGCCCTAATACACTCTTGCAGCGCATTCCACTCTATGTCTTACATGTAATGTCTCAATGTTCTCCTCCCAGTTAGTTCTTAGTTTCCCTCGTGGTCTGGTACTTTCCACATATTTTCAAACATCTTTGATCTCTTCTTGCAGACCAAACCGCTTTGGAAGAACTCCATGAGATTCAGGCTACTATCGTGACAGAGCAGCAACAGGGAAACCTTGGAGCTAACCTAAACATTACCATCGACTCCATGACAATGACCGACCCAGTGGAACCACCTGTTGACCCGACTGGTGGGGTCAAGGCTACTAATGAGACCGGCGGGCCTGCCGAGGGAGATGAGACGTAAGTTGACTCTCTCTTCCTGTAGGTTCTGTCTATTTGTTCAAAGTAGCTTCAAGTCATTCAGGTTATTGTAAAAGTTCCTTTAATACTTGTTAAGGAAAAGTGACACTGATTGGTACATGTGTGCATTTTAAAGGAACAAATAGTGTTGAGCAGCCTCTATAAATGGCGATGGGGGAGGAAGGGGGAGGGGGTCCTTTTTATTGGTTCTACAGCATTTATTTCTTTTTAGAGGGAAATAATATAATTGACCACTATAAACAGATGGCAATTACAGATAGGTGACCATGAAAACATGTTTGATTTTTATGTAATTTGGGTGAGCAGACATAAGCTCCTACAACATTTCGCTCTTTGCTTTTAGGGATGTGATTGGGTTTTAGATTAGGTTTGGGATTAAGATAAGGGCTCTAAAGGTCACTATGATGATGAAGATGTCGGGTATCAGTCATATGGATTAGGAAAGCTTCAATGTTGGGACAAATGGGCTGATGATGATGATAAGGTATGATGATGGGTCTCGAGTTGATCGAAGTTAGGCTATTATTAGTGTTCGGAAATTGACTTTGAGACAAAAAGTAAAGTACATACAGGTTAATGTCGGATTCAATCTTGTAATCTTGTAGATTTTCTGAGCGACAATTAGAGGAGGATGCAGCGAGACAGGAAGAACTGAGCCAACCTGTCGTCTATTTGACCCCTTCAAATCTGGTAGTAGGAACCAGTCCTACAGAGGGCAGTGAGTACGCACCCTTCCCAACCACACCCACGGTCAAAGTCGTAGATCAACAGGTATGCCTACACTTTTGTTTTCTTTTTATATTTATTGCAATCGTCCCTCGAGTAGACACAATTTGTTATCATGCCCTCTTTGAGTATTTTTGTTATCAACAGTATTAATTAATACAGTAAATTATCCCAATTTTTCTCTCAATGATTTCTTCTCCTATTGGTGTCTCATTGCTGACTACTCCTCCATCAGGGTAACTTGGTGACAGCACTCGGCCATTCCTCAGACCCCTGGTTGGTGACAGCCACCCTAGCGGTGCGTCCAGCCGGCAGCACCGCGCAGCTCGTAGGCAACGTCACGCTTCCCTTTGAACAGGGCTGGGCTAACTTCACCAGTCTGGCTATCACAAAGCAAGGCAGTGGTTACGAGCTGGAGTTTGCCGTGACCCATCCCCAGAGCTCAACCATCTCTTCTGCCAGGTCCACTGCTTTCCCCATCACTCCTCGTCAGCTGACTGGAGCCCAAGCTGGCCAGACAGGCATGGTGTATGCCAATGAAGCATTCCAGGTTCTGGTTGAGGTCAGGGACGTTGCATCAGGAGAGGTGGTCACAAACCTGGAGGAATCGGTCAGTCAATTTAATAAGAAAACTCTGCAATTACTACGCAAAGAAGTTTGTTAATATTTTACCTATGCTTCAATCAAAGATGTGTTTAAGGGCACCATTTACAAAGAATCGTTTTGCTCTCTACCGGTTCTCAGTATCCTAAGTTCTGAATATCAGCTCAAAAGTACTATTTCTTTATAAAGAGATGATGCAATTAAACTTAGGTCTGTTTCGCGAACGCTAGCGCGCTGACCATGTAGAGATTAAGTCGCTGACTACCGTTAATCAAGTCCATTCATTTACGTGCAGTTGTCCAAAAGAAGACGTAGATGGCGTTAACCAGTATTTGCCATGCTACACTCCCTTTAAATCCCATTGAACTTGTGTGCTTGCCAACTATGAAGGTACATGTGTTATATAGCTTTAAGGGATGATGTTATATCTTCCAATGGTATGCAAGTGATTTATGGTGATTACCAATCATGTACTTGTATTGAAGTCTTTGCTTCATTTCATTTGCAGGGGTACAATACATGGAGTGCTACTGCTTCACTGTTCTTGCCATCTAACTACCGTGGTCAGCTTACAGGCCAGAAGACCGTGGCCGTTGACCTCTCGACAGGGGTCGCGACCTTCTCTGACCTGGTCCTTGACATCACTGGCTATGGATACATTCTCAGTGTTGATGTCTTCGCCGTCGGAACACAAGACTATTCCTTCTCCGTTCAGCTTGATCCATTTGACGTCACTGCAAGGGATGTAGTCCCACCAACTGGAAAATCTGTTATGGTCACCCTCCGCTTCGATGCTGATTATTCCGTTGTTGAAGGAAAGGAGAGCGCTTTTGTGACTAACTTCAGGAACAAGGTCGGCTACCGTTATACAAATGTATCCCTTTCAGACTTCCAGGTTACTAGAGGTCAGTATCAAACTCAACATGCATAATTACATTGTTTTGTCCAACAAGAATGAAATAAAGTTATGTTTAGGGTCATTGTTATGATTATGGTCTGGTTAATGGTGAGGGTTATTGTTATGATTATGGTCTGGTTCATGTTTAGGGTTATTGTTATGATTATGGCCTGGTTCATAGTTAGGGTTAATATTGAGCAGGAGCAGGTGTCGTAGTTCATTGAAAGTTGTCATTTTTGTACTCCCCCTGAGAAATTATTACACTCTGACCTTTGACCTTTTCAGGTTCCATCTTGTTGACCTTCATCATGACTGGAGACACAGAGGGCACGGTAGAGGTACTCTACGACGACCTTCAGAATGGTGATATCGTGGTGGTCTTTGAAGGAACAAGTCTGGAAGCTGCTCCTGTCTTGCTTGTCAATGGACAGGAACACACCAGGAAGGTGAGATCAGTATCAAATCATGCACGGTCCTCAATTTTCATGTAAAGATATTTTTTGCAAACCATGTACAAATTTAATGATGATGATGATAATAATGATTATAGTAATCTGAGTTTATATAGCGCTTAATACAATGACAATGTCTCCAAGTAAGCACTGAACAAGGTATTACAGAAGTTGTTCACGATGATTAACACAGGCTACTAACAATATGTTGGCACATACATTGTCATCTCAGTTGTTAATGATATTACATATGCTACCCTACAATGATTCATGAACTTTGCAAACTTAAGATAAAAATGCTCACAAAAGAGCGCACATTATCCCCATTCTTTCAATCCAATTGATCAATCAAATAATACTTGATACAATGATACAATTATTAATAGCCATATATATGAACTATTTTTATCAAATGTTAGTGTCATATATATATTGGTGAGAAAAGATTGTGGGTACTATAGTGCAGTTATCATTAAATAGATTTCACCTTTCTTTGTAACAAAGAGTAGCTAGGAGACATCACGTGCAGTTAAACTACATGTATATATTTTTTTTCTCAGGGCATTGGTCTCTATGTTTTGTCTGCATTCACATTGCATTTAATTGCCCTTTCAAAATGTTGCTCTCTGATGTTCTGTCTCACATTGCAGTCATTATCAATGTAGATTATTTTTAATGTATTGGAGTGGACGTACATGAGTTCTTTTTTTCTTTCTTATGCAGGCCCCAGGAAGCCGTTTCCCTCTCTGGGCGATCATCGTTGTTGCAATCATTGGTTTCCTTATGCTGGTCACCATCTTCCTCATCATCTTCTTCAAGTGTTGTCTAAAGAAAGGTAAGGTGTTGATCCTGTAGTGTACAGGTAGATGAATGCAGTCTCCCAAACTCTTGTTTTTATGAAACATTCGTTGTAACTATTTTAAAGGATATTGGGATCTAGGTTCCTCTTACATTCAGAAGGATGACAACTCCCGTAGTAGGGCCATTTACATTGCATAAACACCAATTTGAATAAGAATTTAAAGAACCATTTACACTACTAGAAAAACCGTTGGTGTTTGCTTATTCTTTTTTTTTTTTTTTTGTGAGTTGTTTGCTTACGCCACTTGTCGCTGGCTGCTCTGCATGCATTAGCATGGAAGCAAGGAGAGTCATGTGACCCGAAACCGGAATAGTTCACGGTGTTTTGAGCGACTATTCACACTGCAAAGACAGGTGAAGTTTCATCGGGCATTAAACAAAACTACACTCCAGAAGTGGATTTGTTATGCCTCCGCATCGAAGTAGCCAGAAGAATTATGTTTTGGGGTTGTCTGTCCGTCCGTCCGTCCGTACATGTATGTACATCTGTACGTCCCGTTCTCGTGATCACGTTATATCTCAAGAACGGACTGATGGATTCCCGCCAAACTTGGGTCATGTATGTATCTTGCAGAGCCAATGAACTGATTAGATTTGGGGGTCAAAGGTCAAAGGTCAAATTATGTATGCAAAAATAGCTTGTGTTATCTCAAGAACCGATTAATGGATTCCCGCTAAACTTGGGTCATGTATGTATCTTGCAGAGCCAATGAACTGATAAGATTTTGGGGGTCATGAGGTCAAAGGTCATGGGGCTTGTGTTTGCAAAATTAGCTTGTGATTGCATTATCATTAGAACTGATAGACAGATTACCATTAAACTCAGAGCCAATGAACTGATTAGATTTTAGGGTCATAGGGTCATGTGGTCAAAGGTCATTGGGCTTATTATGTATGCAAAAATAGCTTGTAATCACGATATTCTGAGAACCTGTTAATGGATTACAATCAAACTTAAATTTTAAAAATTGCTTCTGTTTTGGTTTGTAAAAATGCTTTATAGCCGAGGCATCATTTTTCGACTGCGCGCAGTCAAAGATCCATCTAGTTTTATTTGGGTTTGTTGTCGTTTTTATGGGTAGTTGCCAAGCAACTTTCGACAAAACTCTGCAATACGAGTAAAAAACTTAAATGCAGCTAATGATATTTGAAATAATATTCATTTCTATGAGGTTATGTAATATGAACTATTATCATTGATATGATTGGTAGATTCCAAGGTACAGCACATAGAGAGGTTGCCCCTGTCAACAGTAGATGGTATTGAGAACAAGACCTTCGCTACGACCATTGTCGACCAGTCCCTAGATGTTAGTCCAAGCGGGAGCAGGACTACTCTTCTCACTACCCATGCTGTGGAGTGGGATGAGAAGTAAGTATTCACATCCAAGATTAAACCCATTACCTACTGGAACTGAGATGATCCCTGTATTAAGCCTATGGGAATGTGAGAATCCAGAAGTCAACAGGTTAATGAATAGTAGTAGTAGTAGTAGACTTTATTGGATAACTTGTTTAGCACAGGGCTAATCTTCCACAAGGTCCATCTGGGTATACTGGTATACTGGGATGTGCAGGTGGACCACTACACCGGGGTTTCCCTCTACTCTTATACGAATAGTGCAGTGGGTTCTTAACATGCAAAGGTGGTGACTCTCCTCTACACAGGGCCTCCATTTAATGTCCTATCCGAGGGACGGATAGTCAGGGTCGTCGGACTATGATGTCACTGTACTTCTCCTAAAGCCTCAATCACACATGACTGGGTGGGTGCACTGCCTCAAAATACACAGTTGAAAAATGAAAACGCTTTACTTTTAAATGAATACCAAGAGGAGTGAAAAATGAAGTGGTGTGCAAAAGGCTCTGAAGCATACTCACTGTCTGTGGTCTATGAAATACAAAAATGTCTTTGTTGTTGTTTTAGAAATAACTAATAATAAATAATTTAGAAATAACCTATTTGCTCTAAAATGCTAGGATATTAAACAAAGTTCAATCAGTCCTTGCATCCCTCCCTTTCCTCAGTCCTGTAGTAAATCGGTGTGTAAGAAAATTACTTTGTGATGCTGGCATATCCAACAAATGCCATATTAACTCCTTCTTCTCTCCCTCCTCCCAATGAAGTAAAACAAAATGCTAGTGTGTGGTCCATCAACTTCTCTCCCCTTCTTTTCTTCCCTTCTCCCTGCCACCTCCTAAGCCCCTCCCCCATTTCGTGCAACATATGAGTTCACATATTACATATCTATCGATCGGGAAAACCATTTCATAATAAACCCTAAACAGATGTTTTATGAGGTGGTGGTCTAAAACAGGAATTTTCAAGAAGTAAGCATTATTGTCTTTAGAGTATGATAGCAAGACAATCAAATATGCACTATTTCTGTTCTGCGAACTTCCTATATAAAGTTATGGTTTTTTTAAAGAATTTTGTTACGAAACATTTGATTTGCAGATTAATGTTTTAAGGGTACATATTTTTTAGTGTACATGTTTTTCATCTGGGTTAATAAATGGAAATGATTTTCAGCTCTCAAAAGTTGAAACCCTTTATAGTAATAATAACAGATCTGGATTTTGTTTAGCGCTTATTAAATACAAAATACTGTCTCTAAGTGCTCTACAAGTATTATTAATAACCCTTTCTCTCTCACAGGAAAAACGGTCCCAAACCGAAACCAAGCAAAGTAGACCGGTAATCTTGAGTGTTACTAGTACCACATGTAGATGTTTGTTTGTATACAGTTGCCATCAAGTTTAGGACAGTATTCAGAATCTTAGAAATTCTATCATTTTGAACCATGAATCCTGTACATGACAGTTTTTGAAAAAATATATTTGTTTAATTACACACTGTGCAAAGGGCTAGATGCACCTGTATAAATACATGTAGCTTTGGTATATCATAGCATGTTAAAAATACCTCAAACAAATAGCATTTGGCCATATCTATCTATTGGATGATACAAAAAAGCTTGCTTTATGGATATTCAGCAGTAATGTTTGTGTGCACCCTAGCTATGAAAGACCAGTCGGTTATGTATTCACCTGCATGCACAGTGCCTGCAATCGATCCTTGGATTGTGCATGCAGATCAATTGGCCCTGTTCAGCTAAGGTTTACACATGGGCATTACTGCGGAACGTCTTTAATTGATTTTTGGACCCATAAAAATGACTAGTATATTTTGGAGGATTGACGGAGTGATGGTTTTTCTATTTTACTTGAAATTTTGGTTTTACTTTATTGTACACTTATACAGCTAATGCTCAATTAATGCCTTCTTTGTGATAAATGTGTATGGTGGCAACTGTATTCATATAACACATGTAGCAGCTATAATAGGCTAATTAGTGCATCATTACTATGTACAGGTATTAATCCATGAAGGGTGCTTTCAAAATAACCTGAGGGCAGTTTCCCCGAAACAGTCATAACTCCAACTTCGTGGATCTCTCATAGAAACATGCATTGCTGTAGAATCAACGCACATTTCTATGGATGTCTATAAACTTAGACTTATGATGGTTTTGAGAAACTGACTTCTGCTTCTATATACCCTGCTTCTACCCATTGCTTGCTAGTTCAAGATATGTATTGTATCATTAGCTTGGTTGTGGTACACATTAATTTTTTTTTTAGACATTCCATTTGTAGAAGAGCATTAATTTCATTTAATTTAATTAACGAAACACCAATGATACACATGTTTATTTCATATATGAAGAGGTTTATATTGTACTTAGGCATAATACATTATAAAAGCCACAATGCATTTCCCAGCTGCTTACTATATGTCCACTATTACCATTGTTCATATTACTCATACTTGTATGCATTTTTAGTATTAACATGTATACCCAATTACAGTGACTCTAAAAATAGGCAAGTCCAAGTAAATTTGTCTCATACATTAATGACCACATCAATGATTTTAGTATATTTGATCATTTTATTAAAGTTAATAGCCCTACAAAGCTTAGATCAGACCTAATGCACTGAGCTGGGCTCAACACCAACAAGCAAGCACCAAAAATCTAGGTCAGCACCCCGAAATTTCAACATTTAAAAATAGGGCTCAATAGCTAACTTCCATCTGGACCCGGCCCATACGAAATAAGTTAGTGTAGAGCCCTGCCAAATATATAGTGAAATTACACATTTGACATATATTATGGGCCGAACTCCACAGTACTAATGTATGGAACACCAAATGACCAAATACCTTGGACTTGCTGATCTCATTTAACCCATTGCCTATACTGGAACTGAGTGGTCCATGTATTAAGCCTATGGCAGTGAGAGAATTCATGCAGTAGACCGTCAATCGGTTAATAACCAACCATTTATTTTGTCTCGATAATCAACCTATCATGCTTGCAGTAGTTTCATGTTGACAGTTGGATATACCAATTAATTGACCCTCATTATCTCTTCCAACCCGTTGCTTTATTAACCCTTATGTTGCCACCACATTTACAAACCTTTATAACAATATAGTGATAACGATAACTCACTTCATATAACTACCCATATATATAATAATGATATCAATGGGCAGTTCTTGTAAAGCATATATCACAAGAATGTATGTCTCTGTGCGCTTTGATGAAAAACAGAAGATACAATAGATCTGAAATAACAGAGAATGTATCAAAGAATAGATTTTAATAAAGGCATATTTACTGAAGCTTTTTGTCTTGATCTCATCAAATTAAACTTAAGGCTGATGGGTTTAAACTTTAGTAGAATACAGGCCCAAGTGTTTTGGGCCATAAAGCAAGGTGCAATTATATATTGATCACCTGTTTATATTCAATATATCATGTTTGGACGGATCGAGGCAGAAGGGTGTTAACTCATGTATACAGAGTGTACACCCTTCTGACACTTAAAGGGACTCAGTAACATTGTTCAGATGAGAGGAAATGGTGTTAAGGGATGTACAATTAAAGACAATCTGAAATTTTTAGTGAAAACAGAACATTATTAATCATAAAAACTGATTTGATCGATTCCTAAATTCTCCCAACTATATTTTTTTTTTAATTAAATAAAAGTTTAAGTAAATTTTAAGTGAATTTAAATCGTCACAAAGCAATGAATTGGCTCTATATACCATTCCAAACATTTAAGTGTTGAAAAAATTTTAAAAGCCTTTTTTATGCCTTATTTTCATGGAAAAGCGGTTGGGATGATTCAAAAATTGGTTGGGAGATTTTACTGTTAGAGAGAGTTACACATTGATGCCTTCGAAGAAAACCATAAATATCTTTGTGGTTTGAGAATTTTTCAGGATTTTTTGCATGTTAGTGGGTTAGTACAGTAGAAGGAATATAATAAGTAACATATTTCATCCAAAAATTAGGCAGTTTTTGTCATCAACCTTCAACAATGTGACCGGTTCACTTTAAGCAAACAATATACATGTATCTGATGATCAGGGAACAGGTACTGACCTTTTTTTGCTTCAGATTGTTTTCAAATATCCTTAAGTCGACTAAAATCTACATCTCACCTGTTTTGTAGTCACCTTAATCAAGCATTTTTCTCAGCCAGACTGACTATTCAATCAATGTGATGAGATGAATGATCGATTTAAAACTATTAAATTGCATTAAATTTGATGTAAAAATAATTTGATTAGAGTGTTGCCCAAACATCATAATGAATTGTGTTTTATAACATTCCACCTACTTCATGCTAGTTCATGTTCACTATAGTGATAATGGTAATAATCTACATGTACATGTATGTTTTGATATTGTGCTAGTCTTCTTAGTTTTTGCTTATCTGCCTGTCACATTCATGTATTTCAGTGGTGGAATTTGTGAATTAATGAAAAAGATGATGTACATGTAATGTTGAAATCATTTTTTTTTTTTACTTCATTTAATAATGATTGTGACAATATGATTTATGCTTGATAGACAAAGTTTGTGTCTTCTGAGGACTTAATTGATCATTCTAAAGTGTCATAGATATTTATCAATATTGTTCTGAGAAGATGTATACTGTATCTATCAAGAAATAATATATAATGTCACAATGATTTTATGAAAAGGGGTAAGAAAATTTATTCCAACTGTATGGATGACAGTGTATTAATGTCATTTTTCTTAGAGGGATACCAGCACACAAGGCCCCAAAGCACTTGAGCCCCCAAATTTGAACGTTGTCTCCCAAAAAAAAAAAAGAGAGAGAAAAGAAACAACTTTGCAATCCTGCAATCCTGACCCCCTCTAAGGACATTCCAAAGTATTTTTCGTGCAAACCTTAATAGCTGTGCAGGGCCAGCTGGTTATGTATTCACCATGCACAATGCCTGGAGTTCCTGGTATTGTGCATAGTAAATACATGATCAGCTGGCCCTACGCAGCTATTAAGGTGCGCATGAACATTATACTGTGGAATGAAAAATAGTTTTATGAACATACAAAGCAATTCTTTTCTGATTCTTTTTCTTAACAAAGATTTTATATATCTTGCGATTACAATGATTTTGTCCTTTTCAGACCCGTGAACAAGCAGGTTCATTTGTTGGCACATGAGGACGGCTATGCTTCCTTAGGTAGCCGGTCACCTAACAGCCCCAGACGAACCCCAGAGGTTGAGGTGACTGCTCTACCCCCGGGATTCACAGAAGGACAAATAGAGAAGGGTAAGTCAAATGTACCGGTAGACAGAGGCAAGGAAAGACACGTCCATAAAGTGAAACGCCTAACTGTAGAAATTAATAGTTCTCTGGATGAGAGCTAGGTAGGACCATATAACATGGAGATTGTAAAGTAGTTCTAGACTCTACAAGTTTAATTAGGCTGGATCATATCAAAACCCTCATTCCAGCATGTAAATTTACAACTGTAAATCCACTGATATCATAAGTGATTATGGCTTTTGCATTGTGGACACCACATTTTGCTAAGCTACGTAAAATTTGTTTTCCTTTATTTATCATTACTATTATAACTCGTTTTATAACTGTCATTTATAGTAAAATTGTTATTGTGTACACTAGCTGTAGTATTGATTATCATGATTACCAAATTATTATTAAAGACTGAAACATATTTGCTGTTCTTGATACTATTCAGAGAAAGAAGATCGTACCGACATGCCTGTCAACATCAAGAACTCTGATGGAACCTTTCAGAAGATAGGTCAGATATCCGCAAACAAAGTGGGCACGCTCAGTGACCTCCGACATGGCCTCAAGAAATCCCAGTCTCTGCCTCCAAAGGTAAGTGGGATAATCTTACTCCTCCTTCAGGCCCTACACTTCTCTGTGTATGTAACCATAATATAGCACCTCACAGAGAGTTGCAGGCGAGGATCCAGGATTTTCCAAAGGGGGCATAAAATGTATGCAATTGTGAGCGCAAAGCCTTTACGGTGTGGGGTCCGGGAACATTTTGAAACTTAAGATGCTCTTTGCTACATTCAGAGGCATTTCTGTATGCATAAACTGAACATTTATGCGAATATTTCTTAGCTTTTTTCCTGCTAGTTTTTCGGAAGGAAAAAAGGGGGGTGTGCGCCCTCCACGCACTCCCCTGGATCTGCCCCTGAGTTGATATGTCAAAATCATATACTAGCTGTATATGGTATGCATCTTTGTTGGTATTATCAAATGTATTGTACTATTTGTTGGACTGTCAGAAAATCTAGTAAGTTGTGCAAGCCAATTTACAGATATTTGCATCATTAATCTCTTCAAGCAGAAATCCTGATATTGTATTTACAGTATCTTAATGCAAAAGCAGACATACATGTGCATGTGCATGTATCTACCTCCAATTTTTAAGTAAAAAGTGATTTAAGTCTCTAGCAAAATTTCACACTCAACAAAGAAATAATGTGATTTATGTTGATGCCATGTAAAAGATGGAGAGAAAATTGTAAAAATTGATATGTTTTATGTTTTGTTCTTGCAGGTCCAAGAGAAGCCGTTTGTGTTTCTGAAGGCAGAGGATATGTCAGACTATGAGACGGTCGAAGAGAAGCGTGTGTCTGTCTCTGAAGCGTATGGATCAACTGGTCTCATCCTCATTCGCTGGTACACTGAACAAGGTATTAGGTCTTACAAAAGCATTGGACAAGCATCCTTTAGTTTCTCACCTTTCATTATCTTGGAAAATTACATTCTTTTCTTTTCTTTTGTTATGCAGTTGTGTCTAAAATCTTGTTGGTATACCCAGGTGAGGTAAACGGGCACCTGGCTGGAATTTTTTCCTTGAAATGCTAGAGTGCCATAATGGCAGCCATTCTAAAGCAAGGGTAATAATTGTGGAGCCCCAGGAGTGTCAAGTCTGACAGACATGAGTGCCGTGGCACTAATGTCCTTTGGCAAGACTTTAATCTATACTTGCCACTCTCCACCCAGGTGTTAAATGGGTACCGGTAGGAAGGAATTCCTTGAATGCTGTGAGCGCCGAAATCGGCAGCCTAGCATAGCCGGGTAATGTTGGAGCGCCTTGAGCACCTTGCAAGGTGGATACATGCGCTATATAAGAATCCAATATTATTATTATTATTATTATACAAGAACCCACTATTATTATTATTTTTATTTTATTTTTTCTGTCCCTCTGTCCATCATCTTGATATTCTATCTTCCAGATATCTCTCCTTCTTTTTGTCTTCCTTATTTTTGTATCCCATCTTCTGTTCCCCTCAGTATCATTTTCTGTGTATACATCATTCTCCTTTCCCTCATTTCTCCTCTATTTATCTCTCCTAATTCTGTTCTTTTCTCTCATTTATTTCTGAAATCTTTCCCTCCTGTTCCTCATTTTGATATCCTCAGCCTTGCTGTCTCTTTGTTTCCTCCTTTCTTGACCTCTTTGCTGTTCATTGTAACTATGGGTAACTTTCAGAAGGCATGTTGACCTTTCTCTATCCCATTCCACTCGCACTTTGAATTTATTTTGCCTTATTTTTTTTGGTACATGTACATACTTGTTCATTTGTGTTCTCTTTATTACAATATGGAATACAATTTAATTAATCAAGATTAATTTACTGTTTTTTCAAATTCTGCTGACCTGTGCATGTGTAGTCTGGTCGGTCAGCTCCATTGTACTCTGTATGAGAAGCAGTCTTTCTGCATCCCTCAGTGTCAATTTCCCTTCTTCATTTTAAATTTATACTGCTTGTTCTTCATTCTTTTCTATCTGGTACCCAACTTGCTTTATACATGAACTTGTTATATATTTATTGCAATATGGAATAAAACTTAATGAATCAAGTTTGATTTACTGTTTCTCAGATTCTACTGACCTGTGCGTATGTGGTCTGGTTGGTCAGTTCCAATGCTCTCTCTGTGATAAGCAATCTTACTGCAGCCCTCAATGTCAGTCCACCGACTGGCCTCGACACACCATGCCATGCTCGGAGTGGACCAAACAAAGAAAGGAATCAGAGAACCACGAATAGAGGGACCTGTGATCTTCTGGTTTCCTCTAGAGATATTATCCATCTGATGTAGGATGTGAATGGAATACCAAGATAATCCTATGAAAAATAGATTTGAAAAAGCCTGAAGTCTTTCAATTGATAGATTTTTACTATTTTTTTAAACCTATGATGGCGTAAACTTGAATGATATTTCATTTTTCATATTGATATACACAGTGCACAACAAAAAAAATTATTATTAAATCTACTTCATCGAAAGATATTTTTGAAAGAGATATATAAAAGAGATATGAAGATAGATATGAAAGAGATATGAAGATAGATATGAAAGAGATATGAACATATATGAAAGAGATATGAACATATATGAAAGAGATATGAACATATATGAAAGAGATATGAACATATATATGAAAGAGATATAAAGATATATATGAAAGAAATATACATGTATTTGAAAGAGATGAAATAGTCTAGTTACACTCATTGCTTTGTGATAATGATTATACATTCTAATTTGTTTATCATATCAGTACATCTAATTGTTTGAGTTGAATGCAGTTTTTCTTTTGTAATTGAATTAAGGTACTGTATATTGTAGTTTGTATAATTGGTGTATTTTTAATGGAAATAACTTAAATTGATATTGATTCATTTTATGATCTGTAAAATCACTTTGATAGAAATGCTGTGACTATTTTTATTGTTATGGGGCTGTAATCTGAAAACTACATAACCAGTGTCTTCTATCTTAATGAAAAGTATGTTAATTGTTATACGAAATTGAAAGTGCACGAATAAACACATTGATGCTTGCACAGGTGCCTGTCTTAACTCTTTGTGTATTCTGCTAGCTATGCGCATAGATAGAACCATTGACTTGTCCTAATTCAGTTTGTTATGACAATAAACATATTTTCACTAACATGAAAGCTAACTTGCATGTAGTTTTCAGAATACCTTCCCAGGTGGTTGGTATGTACATATTTTGACTTTGAAATGTATAAATTGAATATTTGATCTTGGCAATTTACATTGATTTTTTTATCGACCTTCTGCATTTTGATGTGTGTGTTTGAATTCTCTTTTGATATAAAAAAGGGATCTATTTTAAAAATGTATTTCTCTTTGCACTTACTCTGTATTATAGAGATATTTCTTTCCATCTCTTTGCTTTGCGGTGTAAATGTGTTTGCTGTGCTGTCATTTTGATGAACTTGAAGTGAAACATAGGTCTGTAGAAAGGTACCTTGTATGAGACAGAGACTCTCCACAAACAATCAACCAACTAATGTTCTCCGTCCGTGTAAGTCTGCTGTGTAGAGAGTGTAAATATGGTCTTATAACATTTTTTTCATTTAAAAAAAAAATTGATTACTATTTGTCCAGTCTTCTTACAGTCGAATCCATCCAAAGTGTTTAAAAAATATTAATTAAGTGAATTCAGCATTCTTAATTTCAAAGTCCCCAATTTTACTCTGAAATTCCTTGATATGAATTCCACTTGAGCTGTAATTACACTGCCTGAACTCTTCAACACTAATGAGATATTGATATGATATTGACTGGTCTTGAGTGGTGTAGGAGACACTAATCCTGAAGAAAAATCATTTTACACAGTGCAACCCAAATTACAGGGCAATTTGGTTATTTTTAGGGCACTTTAGTTTCATATTTCAAAAAATGAGCGGATCGATATTAGGATGATGATTTAAGGGCATTATTTAGAGGATAATCTTCAAATTGTGCATTAATGTTGCGAGAAATTTTATAATTCTGATTTGTATGACAGTACTGAAGAAATATGTGTAAAGCAACAAAAAAAAGTTTACCATCTTTTCGGGACACGTTCATCGTAAAACTGGTATTCCTTTTTTAAAATTATGAGCATCGCTTTAGTGTAAACCAACAATAACATATTTTTGTTAGTTTTATTCCGTCGTCCATTCTTTTTTTTACTAGATTAACAAGTTTTTTGTATAACAAAGATAGGTGTAGGTGTGTAGGTTAATGCAAAGGTTTTTTAATGAAGATGAATATTTGCATAACTACATTGTGAGTCAATAAAAAAGAAACTCATCTTCAAGCCCCAATATCATAAAAACTATGTAAAAGGCTGAAGTATGTTATAGTGGTACAGTAGTTGTTAATGTCTTTAATTCAATAGGCTGCTCACACAAATGTAATCTTGGCAGATCATATTTTGTTTATAGCATGTCAAAATTATCTTATGAATGGTATTTAAGAGTTACCTATAGTATTTTCATCATGATGTGTGAGTGCATTTAAATGGAATAGAGACCATTCAACTAAACATTGGGTTGACTATCAATTCTATTAAAAACTTTGGAAGAGGCAAATTTTACAGGAATCAGAAAAATTACAGATTTCAGTGATCGAGACGTCAAATAAAAGAAAACTTGATATGCTACAATATGAGTGTATTTTAGTAATTAAAGATTTACTAATTGCAACAAAATTTAGACTTGAATCTAGATTTCCCTTTTTGTGACTTGTTCTGTATTACAGCTATTATGGACATACTTGTCTGGGGTTTACAGTTTTATAAAAACAAATGAGACAGAAGAATTTGTGATTATTAGATTTAAATGTATTTACAAAGTTGATATTTTCCTACAATTATCCCTTTGTTAAAAACATATTGAATAACCAAGATAATGCACATTTTGTTTCCAATGCATGTTTCACAATTTAATTAAATTTATAGAGCTTATTCCTTAAACATATTTCAATTGAACTTGATCTCTTTATTTGTGTTTGTTTATTTCTCCCCCTCGCTCTCCCTCTGTCTATGTCTCTCAGCCTTTTCATACACAGTTAAAATTCATCGTATCTAGAGCTGATTAGTTCAAAGCTGTGTAATTGAACAGCTTTAAAGTAAATTTTCCCTGTGTGAACGTTGTTTATACGATGTTCGGACAGATACGAAGTTGCGATTCATACGCCGTTCAAAGCAGGCTGCAGATACGAAGTCCATATCTAGAGAGCAAGACATTTTGTGTGTGAACGGATATGCGTGTTTAAACTGGGCGGGCACTGCTCTTTAAACGCTCAGTAGGGCCATTACGCATTTACGAGCAGTGCGTGACAGAGCAGTGAATCTCGAACGACCGCACCGAAATTTTTTGTGTGTGAATGATGTTGAATCTAAAGCTGATTAGTTTAAAGCTCTTTACACTAATCAGCTTTAAAGGATTTCTCTCTCTCTCTCTCTCTCTCTCCCTCTCTTGGTCTCCTTTGGAGTTTATAAGGTTGATTGAAAAGAGTGGTTTTAATTACTGCCATATTTTTTTACTAATTCACCACCAAAAAAAAAAAATCGTTGGTCTGAATTGACCTTATATACTGCTGAGAGCCTGAAGGGCATTCAATATATATATACAGTTAACAACTAAATTGTTCATACTCCTTAATTGTAACTTTAATGTTTTAGTGTTTTCCCTAACTCAAGAATGAAAGGTGAACTGGTTGAAATAGGGCCTCTGTTGAATACTTTCAGATGTAAATTTTAATATGTCACATTCTCAAGAAAATCGGGACAAATCTATTTTTCACAAAAATTTGGTAAGGGCAAGGAGTAAGGATTTAAATACTAACTCCTAAGTAAGGGTATGAATAATTCAGTTGTCTATAGATTTAGCCTGGCTCTCAAGAGGTAATATATAATTATAAATCATCAAATATGTAAGATTTATGTCATGCAGAAAGCGAAGGAGGGCGGGAGAGAGAGATTGACAACAGATAGAGACACAGGGACAGAGAAGGGGATAGAAAATGGGAGAGGGTGAAAATAGGGGAGAGTGGGAGAGAAAAGAAAGGGAGAAATTGGGGAAGGAGAGAGAGAGAGAGAGAGAGGGAGAGAGAGAGAACGAGAGAGGGATCGAGAGAAGAGAGAGCCTGAAAGATCCTAGCTAATATATAAGTGGATCGAATACACCCCATAAATCAACTTAGGTCAAGTATGATGGGAAAAATTAAACTCGATCAACATATTGCAATTTACATGTTGGCGGGAAAGCCCAATATTAATTCTCTTTTCAAATTCTGTCCGTTAATAATGATAAATACTGTTGTTGTTGTTGAAGGGAAAGGGGACTAAAGCACATGGATTTGAAAAGCAGTATTATTTTTATTTCCATAATTAACCCAGTATTATTTTGAACTGTCTCGAAGTTGCTTTCCTCTCTTGAAATGACACTACAGTTCCAGTCTAGTCTAGTCCGATATAGGATACTAGTAAAGTGCTTGTCGTCCTACACAAGGAGAAAGAGCCTCTACCGTGCATATTTATTGACAAAAGACATTTTTTTTAAATCGCAGATGACCATGTCTGAAAGGATCTTTAACCCCTTTTGTAACCCTGCACAGTAAAATAAATGTTCCCTATAAACATAGAGTGTTTATAACCAGCTCTGCTTTTGATAACTTAATTGAATTTGATATTTTTGTTTATTGCATGGTGCTATATCGGGAAATATTCAAATACATGCACTGCATATATACTGATTCTTTGAATCATAGCCAGAAAAGGAAAGAAAGATTATGAATCCCGATTGCGTGTCTATATATATATATATATATCTATATCCGATATTGCCAACCTTACTTTCAGTTTGGTGTTCTGCATAGCCATAGTAGCCCTATATGTGTAGGCCTCTTTGATCACTGTCTTTTTATAAAGCATTAAAGCTCTCGCATACAATTATTTTCTTCTCTCATTCGATCACAATTGAGATCACTTTGCAGCTTTGTCCACTTATGTATTATACGTGCAGTTTAAATACAAGACGAAGATATGCATGCCCCTCCGAGGAAGGGAGTGTCGTTTTCTTTTCAATTTATTCATTGATGCTATATGTCAGAAAACAGAGTAGTTAATTGTTACGTAACTATTCGAATATCCCTGATACCAGTTATTGATAAGAGCATTGAATTGCGAATCTTCCCTATTCATTGATGCAATGTTAGGGAATACCATGCACAGGCCTACTGAATCTAATGGACAATTTGTTCTGTTCATCATATACTAATATGTCAGGGTGCTACACAGTGACCTATTGACCCAACACTTCATGTTGACAGTTTAGGAAATAAACGATAATAATTAAAAAAAACCCACTACTAGTAATTATTAGTTACCAAAATAATTTTTTCTGGGCAATCTTGGCAACATTGTACTATGAAAATAATAATCATCATCTATCCCAAAAGCGTAAAATCATGATCAAATCTGCATTTTTGTAAAGTCATGGACAACGATCATCAGAAAGTGTTAACAAATAGAAGCGAATCAGATAATAACAGTGATGTAAATTATAAGTGGTCTTGCAGTTAATTGGTAAGCGATCACTTCACAGTGCACAGATAATGCGTTCGAATCCCAGCTAGTCCTGTTCCTATCGGGTTTCTTTTTTCTTTTTTGTTTGTTTGTTATTACATATATTTTTTTTAAAATTAATAATATTGACTTCCAAAATCTTCAAAAACGGAGAAAAATGGGATCGTATCATCTTTCTTTCTTTAACAAGTAGCTCTCTGAATTAGGAAGAATATCAAATGTACGATTAATTTTAAAACATAAAATATACAGCCCCCGCCCCCCGCCCCCCGCCCCCGCCCCTAAAAAATAATTAAAAAGACCTTTTCGCGCATGCGCAGTGCAAACTGACAGCTGGCAGTTCTCTGAGAATGAATGACGACAAACATCCGCTTGTTTATGTGTGACCGTTTTTCATTTTATGGAAAATATGTTTTATTCTTATGAGAAGTAAATACAAGCTATAAAGATGTTTAATCGATTTGCCGCGGTTCTACATCAAGCAGTGGAAGCGGTAAGCCCAAAGCATTTGTTACATTTATTCAATCCTGTGCCGAAGGTTTCAAGGCCCAGTCCCACCCGCTGGTTACTGTGTAGCAATTTCCATGTGTTTTTCTATTGAGATAAAATGTATTATTATTATTAAAAGCATTAGTTATGTGCTAGCACACTCACACATGTGCCATTATTAATTGGAGTAATTTTATTCAGTGTGTTAAATTGAATATGTTTTGGTGGTTTATTTCTGTCTTTAAGTTTTGGTCAGACTCGGTACTCGGTCACAAAGACGGTTAGACCGAAAGCTTCAGTCTCTGATATCGACGGTTGTTCCGCTGAGATTGCATCTGGCTCCTCTGACCGCCTCTATACATAGACTGAAGTACGTCAATGGGCTAGTGTGGGGAACGAATGGTTCAGTTCGGCCGGACCGCGATGAATGAGATATGCAACGAGTTTTTCACTCTTTACGTCTTCATATATCCACTTTGGCTGCAATTTTACACTGAAACTTTTTGAAAATTAAAAATAACACAGAAATATCTACTTTGACTTACGATAGCTTGCTCATTTAGATCCTATATTAATGATTAATCCGAGAAAGTCTTGTAGTCAACAAGATTTGTTGTCAGCCATCTTGGTTTAAGTTGATGAATATTCATTTTTCTTTTCGAACGTCCAATAGCTACGTATGAGTCAGTCCGGCTTGAGCCGGTGATGTTTGAATATTCATAAGCCCAATATCAAACACGTGCTCTGATTGGCCATTGGGCTTGTTTTGGTCGGTTGACCCGGAAATATATCGGGCGGGTCATGTCATAGATTACCAGTTCGAATGCATGAACGTACCGTTTCCTTGGTTCTGAGATAAAAATTGGATAATTCATATACGTAAGTCCGTAAATTTTGCATTTAGAAATAATTCATTAAAAAATTGATAACTGTACATAGGAGAAAAATAGACATAGTATTTTTGTATCTGATTTATAAATCAGAAAATTAGATCTAAATAAAGAAAATCGTGGGAGAAAGTTTCGGGTAAAAAGTGTGTCACAATCGGCTCAATCTCTCCCCGTGGTGCGAGCCGTATGGGGTACCGTCTGTGTATGGGGAATGTCAACAAATGTCAGTTTTATTAAAGAATGACCCATACCAGACGGTTATTTCTGTCTAAAAGACGGTGTGCTGACTCTTTTTTATTTTAATTTTTAGATCTATTATAATATACACTTTCTCACGGGATTCACGGCAAACTGCTGCACAATACACGTACCGACGGTGCGTTGCGCGCGCATCCCATCGTCGGTACGGTATGCAACATGTATTGTGCAGCAGTTTGCCGTGAGAAAGTGTATATCATAAGTCTTCATTTTTAGGAAAAATACTCCCCAAAAGATAAGAAAATTGACACGATCCAGGTAAGAAACATAACGACTTTTAAATCATGGCCATTATTTGAAGAAAAGATGAATATTTACTTGATTTTTAGGTCTGTTTTAGTAGGGTTGAAGTCTGAATATGATTCTGAATTAGCGCCAATCCTTCAGTGCGTGAGGTTTGAACATTTGCGGATCGTCTAGTTTCAGCTAATACTCGACCCTACGGCCCGTTTCGCGCCAGCAAAAATTTACAGATTTTTACATGTGCGAGACATGGTAAGGTATTAATTAAGTTTTTAATGACCAAATTTGTGTACATCAAGTTTACACAGAGATTCAGCACTCGCGGCAACCAAGAAGTGCGCACGATGAATACGAAGCAGCTCATCGCGAGGATTGACAATATAGTATATCACTCAGCAGTCAGCACTGGCTGAACAAAACTTTTGTTTCCACAGGAAGATAATCACAGAGGCTAAGTTTCCGCATAAATTTCCAATTTGTCTGAATTCATGGATAAATTGGTCACCAAAGAACAAAATTGTCAAGGCTTTGTACACCAGTGGAGGTCATGAACTTAAGGTCTTCAGGGGAGCTGGTTTTTTGCTGAAAGAAGCAATTATGACAATTTTTGTGTTTGCATTTAGTTTTTAAGATCACACATTAGTATTTTTATAATCTTGTCTATTTTTTGTCTATTTTCAGATTGCTCCAACGCAGACATTGTTGGAGGATTTTGTTTTTCATTGGAAAGCAATCACACACTACTTCATCAATAACAAAGGTAATTTTAACACAATGTAAAATCGTTCCTAGATGTGTATAAATGCCATGATATTTTCTCTGTTATAAGATCATTCGCATGTTTAAGTGCAATGGAGCCCACTTGATATGGATACTCATTTATTGTATACCCACTTACATGTATCTGAGTTTCCTTTTGTATTGAATTTTGAAAAAGAATTGATAAGATGCTTTCAAACATGCAAACAAAATAGTAGAAGATTTTAATGTAGGATCATTGGGTATAACTGTTGGATATTTTACCATATGGCTTTCCATACATTATGTAACGCATGCCATGTTCAACGTGCATTGAGATACATGATTCACTCTGATAATGAACCACCGTTGAGTCTAAATGCAAGACATCGTGTAAGCTCCATTTTTGGAGTTGATTGATTATCAAACCCTACAATAACCTTCAAGAGTCATCCATACAAAATACCCAGAGTGAGTCAACTGATTGTAGGATATTGACATTGATGACAATCAAATTGATTTTGAAAACGTCCATCAGATCAACCATTAGAAATTATGTATAGCTATGTAGAGATTATTAAATAACTTCTGGAACTTTTTTTCCCCTTCAAGATGACAAGCAACCGGTACAAGAGAGCAACATCCCAAATCACCTTGATAACATGCTGGTGATTTTGACCCAAGAAGAGGATCAGATGGAAGCAAACCAAACAGGGCCATGTATGGAACATCTTCTGCAACACAAGATCCTAGAAACACTATGGACTCTAGGAAAGGCTGATGTAAGTTTTATTGAAGGAAAGCTGTAGCATTTGGGATATGTTGATGTAAATTTGAAAGATCTGAAAGATATTCATACCCCCACACAGGAGTAAAACCACAGTTTACCATAGAGTAGCACCAGCCCCTTTCCCTCCACAGACAACTTACACACACCCAAATTAGGAACACATAGATCCTTAGAAACACTCTTGTAATCTGAATTAATCTGTGAATGAACATTTCATATTAGCTTCACATGCTTTTTCAACAGGCCAAATAACCAACCTTCCTTGTACACCCTCATCAGATTTCATTTGTAGGGTATATTTTATCCAGGATAAGGCTTTCCAAAGGGCTGAATATGGGTAAGAGAGTTCTATCGTATTGGGAATGTTCACTGATACTTCCTGCAACTGTTGCATTCTTCTAAAGAAATATTATTTTATTATCAAGGTAGATGTTGCCTACAAACTGCAGAATATATGTATTTGTAGATTTTTGTTAAAGGAAAAGTCATGACCGTAGGATATACTTAGATGTACCTGTTTACTGTAATGTGAAATGATGATACAGTTTTTCCACGGTCACAACTCGCCATCCGTCTTTCTGCACGAGCGTGTCCGCAGCTGTGGTCGGGACTTAGGCCAACTCCTGCAATTCGTACATCCCTTACAATTACAATTACAGTACAGCTCTTACAATTACTCTAGGGCATATTACACGCTCCGCATAAACATACTTCCCCCTTACCTGCAAGAATCCTTGAGGTGGACTTCCAACCCCCATGTAGGTGCCTTGCAACTTCTGTGAGATGTGTTACGGCTCTGTATGGCTGTGTGCCGTCCGACTCTGTGAACCACCTCAAGTAGCCTTTGCGATGCTTGCAAGAAGCCCTTGAGATGTTTGCAAAGAAGTGCAATGGCTGCACGTGCCATGTGAGTTCATAAAAAATGTCGCCAAATGCAGAGATTTTCTGTGATATCCATTGGAGACCAGACACGGAGAGGTGCACGACCAGTTGTGACCATGGCTCTCCTAAAGTGCTATTTACTGGCATATAAAGATTCAGGAAAATATTTGAGGAAGATTTGTGTGTGAGTATATTTCTACCTTTCATTGATCCAGTGTCCACCAGGTATGAAACAGATGGTTCTGATGTTCTTCACCAACCTCTTAGGAAGAATCAAACAGCCTCTCTTACCTCATATCAATGTCTACAAACCTGTTCATGTGAGTACACCTCAAGCTTATTTGAACCCATACTAAATGTAATTCAGACAGCACTGTGAAAGTAGTTTCCTGTAGCCCAGAAAGTTCAGATTTGCATTGTGAATGGCAGAGGGTTGTGTTGAAACCTAAACCCTACAGAAGCATTCTGCTAGAGTATATGTAATTGTGGTTTTTAGTATTGTGGCACAGTAACAAGTATAAGTACCCTGCAGATGCATTGCACACTCTCCACTCCATTGGGAGTACAATTCCTTGAGTGTTTAGACCTTTCGCATGAAGCAAACAAATGAATGCAGTTTTTAGAGAATGTGTGAAGGCAAGGAGTCCCAAATGAGCATTATTCGAAGTACAGTCAAACCTGTCTATAGCGACCGCCCAAGGGAAACACAAAAAGTGGCCTTTGTAGACAGGTGGTCTTTGTAGACAGGTTCCTTTAGTACATGTTTCGATGAGAAACCATTTTCAAGGGAAACCAAAAATGTGGTCTTTGTCACTAAAGCAGGTTTGACTGTAATTACCAATAAAGAGTGCTCTTATTTGGCTTGTTCAATGTTGTGTAACTGATGAATTCCAATATCAGATATTTCATTATATATTTAAAAAAATTTTTTTTTTAATAGAGATTGGTCAAGGTTTGTGGAGAGACTCGAGCCGGTCCTACCGAGAAGGAAGAGATCCAGTTCCTCTGTGTTGTCTGCTTCAAGCTGAGAGAAGCCCCATATCTGGCCAACTTCTTCCTTGGAGTAGGTTTAACTAACTAAAATCTGATATTGCCGCTTTATTGTATTCATAGATTATATAAAAACATGACCTCTGTAAAACCACTTTTTCTACTCAATTGATCATTGAAATGTTAAAGAATGTGAGGAGACCCTACTCTTTTACATAAACTTTAGATCATGTAACATTGTAAATTTACAGTGTTGTTCAGTATATAAAAAGCTTATACAGTCAAACCTGTCTATAGCGACCGCCCAAGGGAAACACAAAAAGTGGTCTTTGTAGACAGGTTACTTTAATACATGTTTCAATGAGAAACCATTTTCAAGGGAAACAAAAAATGTGGTCTTTGTAGACAGGTGGTCACTAAAGCAGGTTTGACTGTATGAGAATGTCTTGTAATGTTTGCTGCATGCTCATAACTTTTGTAATGAGGAATGATATATCATAAATAGAAAAAGAGGTCAAAAGAAGAAAAAAAAAGAGGGGAAAAATGTATCAGAGCAAGATGATATGAGAATATTTTTGTACTATTTGAAATGTACATGAATGTAAAATCAACAAATTTGAAATTGTTATGTGTAGAAAAAACTTGAGTAAATATGTCACTTCTAATCATGAAGGATTAAAAGTATAGCATATATAAGTTTCTGTGATCTGTGTTTTTGCAATAATTAGTTTTGGCATGTACATGTACAAAGAGATATATATAGAAACCTGATTACAATGTCCATGATTCTGTGGTTAACACTGGTTCCTGTGTGTGATAGGATCCCAGACAAAGCAGTAGTAGACAACGAGGACCTCGTAAAACCAAGCCAGACCCAAGTGAAGCCGAGTTCAGTGTGGTAGACTCTCTGCTCAAACTAGTGCAGAGTCCAGTAAGTACCAGATATCTAGTCCTCTGTCAACATCGAACAAGCATGCCATGATGATATAGCATTTTTAAAATTAGAGTAGCGATGGGATGTATTTCCAGGAGAACTTAACGGGTGTAAGGATAGGATGTATATGTTTAGGAGGTATTGAAATGGTGGAATGCAAATAATTAGAAAAGTAAAGGAATAAATTTTTCACTTAAACTGCATGGTTTTTCACAACATTTATAGATTTTTTTGCTATTTTCTTCTCAGTGCCTGAAATCTGTTTCTTTTTAATGCACTTTGGACCTTTTCTTTAGATTATTAGATGTCTAAAAGACAAGAAAACTATCCCAACTCTCATGGTTGTAATGGAGAGGATTTTTTTAACTCTGTACTTTGTTAGATGTCAGAAAGAAAAAACTATCACTTTCTAATGATTGTATCACCAGGACTCTAGGATAGCTGTGAAGGCCTGTGAGGGGTTGATGCTGTGTGCTAGCTTGCCTGAAAGCCAAGCAGCTCAATGTATGGTGAGAAACACTCAGTTCTGTACTCTCCTAGCTGAACGACTCTGCTCACTCTACAACGCACTTCCTCTCTCTATGGATCCTGTGGATATTGAGAGTGTTGAGGCAAAGTGGGGGTAAGTGAAAACAGCCATTAATGTGTGAACAATGCATCACTTGATGGTAGATGTACATGCAGTTTCAACCACTTGCAGTCTCCTGATATGTGTACTGTTGCTTTAAACAAGGAACTGCACTTTTAGAATATACATGTATTTCTCCTCTAAATTAGGGAATCAGATTTCATGGACATTAGGTTTTTATGTCGTGCCTGAAGGTATCTTCTGACTGGTCAGATAGACTTGGTAATGACAATTTACAGGTCAAGTTTGACTTCATAAGGACTATAAGTTTACTACAATTTCTATCTAAACTTTTTGAACATTCCAGGGATACAAAATGAGAATTGTCATTTACTGAGTAAGTACATTTTGAAACAAGTAGTCCAATTGTTTTCTATATTTGCCTCACAGTTTTTTTTAGATCTGAAATATTTGGAGGTTTTGTTTACAGCTCTTGTTTTTCAAAAAATCTTGTAGCCTTGATATAACCTTTTTTAAAAAGGACTATTAAATCTGTTCATTTTGAAAAGGCTATCTATTTTCAAGGGCTTTGATATAGAGACGGATAATGAGATTGTGTTTTGTATTCTATCAACAGCCTTGATATGAACAGTGACTCAGATGACACCAATAACTTTGCTGGTAAGCGTCAGTTGATCTCTCTCCTGTCTTGGTTTGACTACTGTGATCAGATCATCAAAGAAGGACATCCAATCATAGGCAAGGCTCTATCAACGCAGGTCAAAGAAAACTTCCTTGTGCCAATCATCGAGCAACTCCTACTCCAGACGTAAGTCAACAGATTTCATTTCAATTATTCTTACTCTCAGATTGTGGGATATTCCAAACAGTGTTGAGAGCATGTTGCCAACCTGCTGTTTCTCGCGGTTGAGAAAAGCACTGAAACATACCTTATGTTGCTTCCACTTATAGTGATGAGATTATCACGGCTTTCCTAATCATTTCTCCAAATCTTTGGGTGGCATGTTTGAAGAAAGCCTCCATATTGCTAAGGTGTGCTTCATGCATGAGGGGCTGGCCGCTTACCGGTGTCGCTGAGAGTGTGCTTCATGCATGGGTGGCTGGCTGCTTACCGGTGTCGCTGAGGGTGTGCTTCATGCATGGGAGGCTGGCTGCTTACCGGTGTCGCTGACGGTGTGCTTCATGCATGGGCGGCTGGCTGAGGTGTAGCTGAGGGATCGGCTCCTTAGATTGCTCATGTGCATTTACTGCATTCTCTACATTCCTGGGGAGCATAGATTTCCCTGGTTCATGAGCACCTGTTGTCTTTGTGTCTTCTTGCATGTCAGGTGTAGGATGTGGCAGATCTCTGTCCGTGTTTGCAGTGGCTTTCTGTCATTTACCAGTAATCCATTGGCTTTTTCTCAGTTCTGTGGACATTATATGTGTTATTACTCCTCAATCTGACTCCTTCAGTGATTGTCAGTCACTTTGTAGAGATGAGTACTTGAAAGCAAACCATTCAAGGTAATATTTAAGAAATAATATGGTAGAAGAAATGTAAAATGTGATGTCACCTTAAAAAATGAAATGTGAGTTGAGCCAGCAGCCTTGATAAATGTAAGAAAAAGAAGAAAAAAAGAAAATGGAATTCTTGAAGGTGAACATTGTATATAAAGTGAAAAACATATTTATTCAGTGGCCAAGACTGAGGACCCAGACTGTAGTTATTTGTTCATAGCTTTCTAATCTAACTGATGATGAATGATTATAGATTTGGTTTTAGACAAACTAGATGCACCAAGATAAAAACAGGTTTACCACATCCATGACATTGATCAAGTGTATCTCCTTGGTTTAGTCCAGAGATATTACATTTGGGAAGGCGATTATGATCTAACATTTTAGATTTCTAGTTATTTTATAATGTTTGAAAGGCAAGTGGTTATTAGATGTCAATGACCTCATTTTATTAAGTTTCCTTGCATGACATTGGCTATTCTATCCTTAGGTTTAAACCAAAATGTACAGCTGTAGAGCCCCTATTAATCATGCCCCTGAATTATTCAGATGTCTTCAAATTTAGAATTTTTCAGTCTGCTAACATGGGTTGGTAACTTTCCTCATATTTACCTTTGTTTTACTACAATGCTCAGGTCAGAAGTTGGCATTCTAACAAGTACAGCCCACCTGGCTAAGTTTGTCAAGATGACATCATCTCCTCAGCTCCTGAATGAGTTCGTCTATTTCATCCTTGGTGATAACACTAGTCCAGAGAAACCTGGGGATGCTGATCATAAGATTAGACATAGACTCATTGAGAGATGTGATCATTTATCAGATGAGGCAAGTAATAATGTAGTTGATAATCTTGAAGACTTTTTGCAGGCCCCAACATGAACACATATTTAAAATTACCTTCTGAATTGCATACTTACATGTATTCCATCTAGAGTTATATTATGACATAAAGGTTCATTTTAAGCAATCTTTCTACCAGATATTCTCATGTGTACATTATTTGCTCTTGAAATTCGTATAGGAATAACATTGTATATTTATACATCGAAAAAATGTGAAATGTCTTTTCTGAGTAGAACTAGTTGATTGTTGTCTCAAACTTTTAGTACTTTTAGAAAAATTACATTTCGTTAAGGTAACTTTTGAAGATAGGCATGACAAGTCCAATATTTCTTCTGTTGTATTCCAGATCTGCATCATGTCACTGAAACTTTTCGAAGTTCTCCTCCAGAAATCTCACGTCCACATCGTCAATAATTTGGTGCTACGCAATCTCAAGACAAGATCGTATTTTGACCGCCACCCTCCCACACCATCTCCACCTGCTCCTGCATCTCCTTCAGGTGATCCTGCATCGCCTCCTCAATCCCCATCTAGTCCTGGATCGCATCCCGAGGCAGATCGTGGGGAGACAGCCGTAGAATCTTTAACAGTAGACAGTGACTTGCCCTTAACAAATGGTCCTACAAGTATCGGTGCTGATGATCAGGAGAACCATATACCAGAGGATCCCCTGCTGCAAGGGGGAGGAACTCCTCCTCCGGTTAGTGATCAAGAACCTGATACTGCACACCCTGATTCATTAAGTGACAGTTCTTTAGGGCTAGACACTTCACGTTCAGGTCTACCCAACTCAGTGCCTCAACCAACATCCCTTCTACCCCCGTTATCTGACACACCCAATACAAACAGTGCTATAAGTCTGACTACGCCTGTTGATGCGGCTGGAGCTACCTCCAGTCTCGTTGGCGTGGTACCGTTGTTGCTAACTCCTGCTCCTCCACGAAGAGCTCCAACACTTGTGTCTCCAGCTCAGAGCTCAGCTGTAACAAATGTGCCTTCACCGTTAACGCAACTGTTATCATCAACTCCAGATCCACTGTCGTCGACCATGCCGTTAGGGACATCACCGACCTTATCTTTGACATCTCCTAGATCTCTTGGGTCACCGCCGCTCTCTCCAGGTTCTCCTACAAGTCATGGGGAAGGAGGAGAGGACACGGACCATAATATGCACAGGGTTGTCAGCTGGTAATTAATCATTCAATTGGATAGCAGCTGATTTATTTTACCTGATATCCAAATACAAACTGACATTCTTAAAAAGTTGGGTATCGAAATTAATGAACAACTTCCTTTATTTCTCTATTTTTCCATTTAGATGTAGGAATCGATGTAGAACCCCTTCAGAACAGAAGAGAATTAGTATGTCATCATTCCAGTATTTGAATTATGATTATTTGCCTATTGCCAAATTGAAGGAAATCTTGATATACTGAAGTCACAATATAGTGAAGTGTTATATGTTCTTATCTCCCTACACTTACAGTGTATAAGTCATTATTCTGCAATTATATGAAATACATGTAGTTTTAATGGTCTCACCTTCTTATACTCTCCCTGGGCAAAGGTGTCAGAGGAATATACATGTAATTCACACAACACACCCCAAATACATTGACCTATTAGCTACAACAATTAATGTTTGTCCTCATAATACATGATTGTCATCACAGTTTTCTAGGGTTGATACCAGAAGAGAACAAGTCTTCCTATCTGACCGGGGACACAGGGTATGACATGTATCTCAGAGAGGCACATCGAAATGTAAGTTCATCTATAGTTTAAACACATTAACCCTTTGCCTACAGGAATCGGGTGTTCCATGTATTAAGCCTATGGGAATGAGAGAATGAAGTAGTCATCGGCTTAACTTTGAGAACCAAGTTGCTCCTGTATTATGTGTTTGGGAAGTAGAGAATTCACTAGTCAGCAGGTTGAAATTTACAGATAACATTTTTTCAATTTTACAGATAATTTACATTGTAGCTGACAATGCTGCCCTGTAAAAAGAAAACTACAAATTGATAAATAATATGTGACCAATAGTACCTCATAATCTTTAGTTTCCATATTATTAGTATCAGCTATGTCAGTTGTACCTTTGCTATGGTAAGAAAGAAAGGTTGTGTGGTGATATTATTATGCCTCTAGTACAGATTAGCTGGAGGCATTGTATTTGATAATACTTTTGTGAGCAATGGTGTCTTATGAATCCCCATTCTGACTCCTTTATGTATAATATATATAACTTTAAAAGCAATCATGTATCCTCCAAAAATATCTGGGTTTATGAGGTGTTTAAAAGCATCATATTCACAAATGTAGGTGCCTTAAACATATAATATGCTGGTTCAGTTTGCCAGAGAGTGCATGTATTTTATCATCAGATGCAAATTTGCAATACTGTAATAATAATAACTGTAAATTTACTCATTTTAAATTGACTTGTTTCTTATGACAGTTCCGTGAGTGTACAGTGAACAGTCTTCCATATGATTGGCCAAACTACCCGACCCCTCTTGAGAGATGTCCTGAGTCTGATCCTTTCTATGAAGGAGGATTCATCAAGATCCTCTTCGATAAACTCTCCAGGATGTTGGATCAGGTACATTTTACATCTTCAGCATCAATAGTGGCAAGAATGTACACCTTGCGTACAGTTTTGAATATCCATTTAAATAAGCCTAACAAGTTCACTTCGGGTTATCAGAGTCGAGAATATGTTTCCCATATGTGCATCTTTGTGTTGGTCTTTCTTACTCTCTTTGAGTTTCTATTAGTACGTATTTGTGATTGGATTTAAATTTTGCTAGTTCCAACAACCCTACAATATATCGTCAGTTTAGGGTCAGAAGGGCATTAACTTTGTGATCTGACTCTGATATCACAATTCTGTCATTCCTGAAGTTAGCTTTCAATTTTAAATAACTTTATTGGCAATGATGAGATAGGATCGGAAAGTAAGATATAATCTACACAATTCTGTAACCATATGTAATATATTCATTTTCAACTTTCATGGCATATTTCATGACTGAATTTTAGAATATTTTTTTTTCGTTGATGATGTTTAGCGTTTTTACTCGTGCTAGTAAAGTTCAGATGATGGCATCCAAACTGATTTTTAAAAATTTAAAAATATGTTGTAAGTCTTTAACCTTCTCTCTTACTCTACTCTTATATCTTGTTTTCCTCTACCAATGCAGACATACGAAGTCAACCTACAAGTGACATCTTTACTGGCCAAGATTGCTCTCTTTCCTCACCCTCACATCCATGAGTATCTCCTAGATCCCTTCTTAACAACAGCTCCAGGATGTAGGAATCTACATAGTGTGTTGGAAAAGGTAAGTACCTCAATGAAAATGTGGACTAGTATGGTTGTTCTTTCTCTCACATCCATGAGTATCTCCTAGATCCCTTCTTAACAACAGCTCCAGGAGGTTGGAATCTTCAGTGTCTTCAAGAAAGTGAGTACCTCGATGAAATCTTTGACAATGTCATATTGCTTGCAGAGCTAAACTCTTTTTTTTCCACAGACAAGGTGTGACAGCTCCATGGATAGAGAAATGGTCTTAGAACTGGTAGCTTCCTCCTTCGAATCCCAAGCAAAGTCTTAGTGTCTGTTGGCATTAATTAATTAATTAATCATCAATTACCAATGCCAATGGATGATACTTACATGTAACTTTGATAAGCCCACTGGTTGTTTATCTACAACTGTATACTTTCTCTCTTAACAGCTAAATTAAATGAAAATATAAATGTCAACTATGAAATATTAATTGTTTGTCATGTCTTTCTTGTCTTTTTTTCCCTTCACTTTTTTAAATGTTTTAGGTTGTGAATGATCTTAGTGTAAGGGTGAGGTCCATCCCTGAGTTTCAGAAGCAACTCTTCCTTGTCAGGCAGCAGCTCATGGGCATCGTTGAGGAGGAGGAGCAAGACAGGTAACTAAACAAACAACATTAATAGTTACCCCCTTCTGTGCCATTACATTTACATTAAATTTTCATGAACAAACTTTTGAAAGTAATAATTGAGGGTTTAGTTACTTAATTCATTGTATTTTTGGCTTGAGCATCTTTTGTAGGACCGATGCTCACATTGCACAAACTTCATTCTTTTCCAGAAAAATAAATTACATATTTATACTCTAAACTTGAAGGAGAACATTTACATTTTTGGGCAGGATTTGCTGTGGATGGCACAGAAGGGGAGAATGATAACTAAAGTACTCTTAGTCATTTATCGCATTGAATACTGGGGGGGGGGGGCGGGGATTGTAGAAGGAGAGGAGTATATTTAAAGGGGTAATGAACATGTACTTTAGGCTACATGTACAATTATAAATCTTGATTCACTCAAGATCTAATGTACAATGTAAATTAAGTAATACATCTAAGTATGAAACTTCAAAAAACATGCATGGAAATAACTATTTTTAACTTGAATTGATTTGATCAGCATAAAACTTTTCATACAGTTTAGCTGGGAAGGTTCTGTATGAAAAGAAAAATGAATATTCAAGGTTGTGAAGTTGCCTCAATAAACTAAATGTCTAATTATAATCTTTTGTACTGGATATTGGCATGTGAAAATGCACATGCAGGAATTGAAATGTACCTTTCATGAAGAAGTTTGTGATAAGCCATATGCAGTACTGGTTGTAGTCAGTGTAGATATAATATGTTTTCTGAACATGTATGATATTTATACACAGGAGTGGAGCAAGTGCCATAATGAAGTAAGTGTCAGAACATGCCTGACATATACACTATGTGTATGAACAATATACTGCATCCCTTTGATATATTCCATAACCCTGCCCCACCCCACCCCACTTTATGTTTGCCCATATCCCCCTCACCCCACCCTCACCTCCAAACCATTTGATATGCATCAAACCATTTTACTAACAACACATTTAATTGACAAATTTAAAACTGATATTTATGGGGAAAGTTGCTTTTAAAGCTAGAAAATGCTAACACAATCTTTTAAATAGTTTTACTTTCTTTTATTTGTTTTCATTTATTTTAACAACAAAATATGCACATATATTTACATATATTTACATATATTTACATACATATGTTTTGTATTTATTTCTGAGACATCACATGGTTCTATAATGAATGTTTGTATACAAGTTGGTATGTTGTACAGGGAAATATAGGGAGTGGTTTATGGCAATGCATTGATACATGTATGTAAAGCCTAAACTGTTTTTTGTTTGTTTTGTTTTGTTTAATTTGATCTAGACAGGGTTAATGACAAATCTGAACAGAATCCATCTTTAATATCAAACACTAAAATTACAATGTCTTTAATAGAATGACAATACCCAATCACGAAGATGTAGGAATTGAAGCCCCTCAAAAAAAAGTTCTGGAATTCAAGTTTTATCGTTGATATCTCTCTTGTTAGTGTATGATCATACATTTTTTGTACTTGATGTTGGTATCATTGAAAAGCCTATTTATTCCCTTTACAATGATGCCCCATTTGTAATGATTATGTAATCATGGACTGTGCAGTACACCTGGATATGGGGTCAAGTCAAAACTGAAATGTCGCAAGATACATTCTTATTGTCAATAGTAAATTCTTTATTTCTTTGGAGGATGGATTGTGTTTTGAAGGAATAACAATGCATTTTGCAACATTTCACCTATGATTTCGCTCCATATTTCAACGTACTGCTCCTTCCATAATTATATAATCATTTCAAATGGGCACCATTGTAAAGGGGAATAACCAGTCTTTTCTAAGATACCAATGTCAAATAATATATTTACAAGAGAGATAACAATGTTCAAACGTAAGTTGCAGAACATTTTGTGAGGACTTTATTTTGTTCAGTTTATAATAGCCCTGCTCATGCATGCATTCAGAGACTAAAGTATCTCATACATGTATAACAGAGTGAAGTGTGGTGGTATCGAAAGGCATGCCCAAAATGCAAAAGGCATATTAAAGTTTTTGTTATTTTGGTGGGGAAAGAAAGATAGCTTTACTCATCCGAATGGGAGTTAAAAAATTAATAGCCTAATTGAAGTAGGTAAGGTTTACATGTATACTAGCTGTAGAACCAGGGGGGTGTTTCATAAAGCTGTTTGTAAAGTTACGCATGACTTCTGAACGACTTGAATATGAAGTGCCAGATAGGATGCCCAAAGTTTTTCCTGATGTTTTTAGCAAAGTGTGACTATATTTCCAATAACCTCAATTAAATTATGGCAAAAAATATACTTTGCATTAAAAATGTTTGTTATAAGAAGAATGTCAATCTACATCTGCACAGTTCAACTTTAGTTGATGCAGTTAAAAATGATTTAACATCCCATTTGCCTTTTCATATTTAAGTCATTCGTAAAGTCATGCGTAACTTTACGAAGTCATGCGTAACTTTACGAACAGTTTATGAAACACCCCCTGGTATACATGTAACTTTATTATACCTCTTTGCGATGATAGTACTTATGATTTTTAACAATCATATCATTTGCATGTCAGGTACACTCATTTGCAAGCCACTGCATTTTGCTTAGGAGTGTTAGGAGAGATGTTGATTCTGTGCTATTGTGATTACTTGAATTAGAATCAAATGTCAATTTTTGTTTGTTTCATGATTTGCATGTCTGAAGATTTGCATGGAGAGTGATCAAGAAAATAGTACTGTCTATAAAGATAGCTTTAAAGAGAATATACATGTTTGTTCATATTGAGGAAATACTAATAAAATATGAACAAATTGAAATCACCTAATAGTATAAGTGAAACTGAAGATCAAAGATATTTATGTAATTATGCTTTGCTGATTATGAGTTTCTATTTACTCAGTTTAGGGATATCAAATGACAATGCAACTAATTAAAATGTGTATATATTGTACTACTAAAATAAATCTGATATATGTCCAAGCATGTTCATTTCTCTATGGAATGCTGAAATGAAGGATGATTGAATTAATGACGTGTGCATGCATAGATTTACCAAGATTGATAAGAATTTGGTGATGTTTAGTATTGAGATAGTGTTCATTTTGATTTGAATCTTGTATGATTTTAATAGCCTTAATCTTCAAAATTAAATCAAGAAGGTACTGTATCTGTGGCAAGTTCAATATAAGTATTTTGTAGAGATGCAGTTGTGTACGGTGAAGGGACCTGAAGATATTATGTTTTCAGGTTGTCCGTTCACCAGTCAGTCCATGAATTATAACTTCATTCCTAAGGTAAAAAGTACATTTGAAGTAATTTTGTCCCTATGTTTTATAGGTATCAGCCTTTGAAAATCGTTTTCCATAGAGCATTTTGCGATTTAGAATATATATATATATATATATACTGTATCGTATGTTTCTTAATAAATTTAAATAAATTGAAGGAATGCAATGGTTCGATGTAACAGGTAAGTTTATTATGATGACTGAAATTTGATAGACACAACATTCCTAGTTCTTTAAATCTACTTTGATCTGTTTATTGAAGAGGTAATCAACCTTCATCTAGCACAACATAGAGAGCTATGTGTGGGATGCATATTTGCCTCTTAATACAGCCGAGTTCCCAAAATAAGCTCCATGTAGTACGAAACCGTTGCTTGTACACATATATACACATTATATATATATAGTGTAGATCTGTTTATGTGTGTAGATATACATACATGGAACATATTTTTTCCAAAGTTATTCTTGAGTCTGAACAGAAGTAATTTGCTGTCGTAAATAGTGTTACAGAAGTACAGGTGGACTAGGATTTTGGAAAGGGGCAATTTTTTGTTTTGTACTTTATTAAAAGATATGCGAACTGAGTTTCACCCCCCTTCCTCCAAATCCACTGCTGGAGAAATAATGGCTAACAAGTTAGAGTGTTCTCTAGAGCAAGTTCACCTTACTTCAATTTTTACATATATATTACAATTACGTGAGCACAAGCAGCAAAGAAACCATCTGGATTGAATACATTGATTCAAAATAACTCTTAAAAAACAAACAGTTTAACGGCAGTTCAGCGCTACACATTGATACTGTGTATTGTTCTTGAGGTTGGTTTCTTCTTAACGTAAAAAACAGACATGGCTGTTTCATAAACAGGGCCCTGAAGGTCAGAGATGAGACGCATCTCCATCCATTATGAAATCAAAATATAATCTGTTAAAGCCTCTCTGCACTAGTTTGGCCAGGAGGGATTAGAGAGATTAGCGTGGTGACTGACAGATGGTTATCTCATCAACTCGGCTCTCAATTAACATAAGAAAAAGAGGATCATGGGGGACCAACAGGCACCGCTTAGGCATTGTTTTCTATATAGAGGGAGCAAGTAGCTACAAGTTGTGCAGTGGGGCTTTGAGAGCCAGAAGGGCGTTAACTCTGTGTTAGAGTACCGGTATATTATTTAATGCTCTTGTGGCTCTCACCAGACAATATATGATAAGTAACAGCAACTTTTATTTTTTATTATGATAGCTTTATATTAACGCACCTGGGCATTGCATAAATTGGCTGACAATGGTGCGAGCAAACACCTTTTAGGTGGGTGTCATGACATGATTTCAAGTTGACTCTTTCCCCTCATTGTTTGTGTTCCAGATGCTATGATTTATCTCCCAGGCAATTATTTACCCAACATGCTCTCTCTCTCACCCTCTCTCTCTCTCTCTCTCTCTCTCTTTCTCCATCTCTCTTTCTCTCATTCAGCTTGCCGTACATTGATTTATTAGAAGGTGTCATTGTCCTGGAAGAGTTTTGTAAGGAGCTGGCAGCCGTCGCCTTCGTCAAGTTCCACGCAGCAAGTGGGCGATAATCATCTCCTCCGGGCTTAATGGCTGCACCGGCGCCCACAGGATTTTAACAAACTGTGGATGAACTTCTTAATAGGGATGCTGTTGCCATGGCGACATGTCGTCAACTCGTGGGCTAGATGATCTGAGAAACCAGCTCGGGGATGGTATGCACAAAACGGAAAGGAAATGGAAGACCATGAACTCAGGAATGCTTCCTTACGATTGTCAAGAAAAAAGAAGTGTCAGAAAACATCTGGTTATTTTTTAATTCAATTTCAAATTTTGCTCTTCTCCCAGTTGTTGATGTGTGCATGAATCTTTTGTAGTCATCTATTAAATTATAGAAGCATACACCTAACCATGTTCTCATTTAAAGATACCTTCAATGTTGTACATTCAATATAGTCATCAATGCCATAGATGTTGAATAACATGAAACTAATTCTACGTGTATCTTGTAGTTTGGGTGTAAACTGTAACTAACCTTCAGCAAAACACTTTTTGGCAGGTATTGGGATGTTAATTTGCTTAATACTTTGATGACTGAAACATGCTGTTGTGTATGTTTGAGAATCGTCTCAAGATTCGGATTTAGATATAGAAGAACAATACAAGTAAGAGTCCTTACATTTTTTTTTTTTTTTTTTTTTTTGGGGGATTAAATATGCATATTGCAAGCATGATGTAACTACAACAATACTGCCCAGACAGTGAAGCTTCAAAGTATACCTCTGTCAATGTAAGAAGGAATGTGAAGAAATAAAGAGTAAACGACGACTAGCAGGGAGGTATACAAGAGGTTATGACATAAAGCAGCGTTAGGTTTTAATTATGAAATGACAGGTTTAAATTCATTCTCAAGCCAAATTATTTATGAAATATTAGTCATAAATTTGTTTGAAAATGCTTCAGTATATGGCTCAGATTGCAGCAGAGAGCATCTAAGAGGTATTTGGGAAGGATACCAAATCTACTACAGGATTGCAATCAGCATTGGAGCTCAATAATCTTCGCTAATGTTTAAATTATGTAGCCACTCCTGTCTGGTTTGAAAATAGCTTGCCTGGGGAAAAAAAAGATATTCGAACTAATAATAATCTTTCGCTGCTTAAATTATGTAGCTAATTCCATCTGGTTTGAAAATAGCTTACCTGGGGAGACAAAAAAATATTGAAAAGAAAGGACACACCCAAAAGGACATACTGTTGTTACCAATATCATTCTCTCTAAAAGGCAAGGATCATTTATTACTGAGCAAGTTTGTAGCCCTCTTTACTTGAGACAATGCTATCCAGCAATCATTCTGATGACTTTTAAAGAAATAGAATGATTATTTATTTCCTATGAATGTTTTATGATAGCTTGGTAGAGGCGTCATGCTGGCAGAATGAATATCTTTATGTACATTCAAGTTGTCTCACTATATTCATCACAAGAACCATTTAAAGGACAACTTAGAGTAATGGCTTTCCGTCCATTTGAAATGTGACGCTACAGCTCATTGATCTCTTTAGATAGCAAGGTCACATTGTAAGACACATGTATCATGGTATGGGTAGAGGAACACTGCCAAGTGGCATTCCTTTTATGAAGTGAATTTACATCGTAGATGTTACCCTGGTCGTATTAATCCAGATATATATTTCTGGCTTGGGGGAGGACACCCACTCATGCTTTGGTAATGTTTGAGGCTTAGCCGAGCAAGGCAAGATTAGCGTAGGGGTGAAACAGAGGTAAAAACTGAAATATAGATGAATGCTTAGCATGTTTGTACATTGTAGCAGGCTGTTTGGATGCAGTATGTTATAGATTAAGGTACGGGCCATCTACATGTATTAGGTTAGCAGTATGTTGTTGAATGGGATCATGGTATGTGGAAGGAAGACCTCCAAAGATGTGACATAACAGGAACATCTTGGAGCATATGAGGTTGTATTAATCAACTTTTTTTAAGGATCAGGTGCTTTGAGGGGAACATTTTAGAGAATGTTGTGGTATAAGGTGTTATGTGGTGTACATTTTGGAGGATAAGGTGTTAAAAAGTGAAAGATTTGGTAGATATGATGTAATTAGGTGCACTTCTTTGCTGAGCAGGTGTTATGAGTTGTTCATCTTGGAGGATAAGGTGTTATGAGTTGTTCATCTTGGAAGATAAGGTGTTATGAGTTGTTCATCTTGGAGGATAAGGTGTTATGAGGTGTACATCTTGGAAGATTAAGGTGTTAAGAGTTGTTCATCTTGGAGATATAAGGTATTATGAGGTGTACATCTTGGAGGATAAGGTGTTAAGAGGTGTTCATCTTGGAGGATATGGTGTTATGAGGTGTTCATCTTGGAGGATAATGGTGTTATGAGGTGTACATCTTGGAGGATAAGGTGTTATGAGGTGTACATCTTGGAGGATAATGTGGTGTAATGTGTGGATCTCGGATAGTAAAGTAGCATGAGAGATTTTTTTCCACAGCCAAATTGTCGATAGTTTCCCCAAAGTACTAGCATTTCAAGCTGTGATTGTGAAAGAAGTAAAGTGTCGTAATATTCATAATTTTACTTTTCACACACTGATTGTGGTGCTGAAGCATATTTCGGGTTGGGGTCTGAAGAAAAAGCCAGATTTAACAAAATCAAAGTATCAAATCATATTCACCAGGGGGGTGTTTCACAAAGACTAAGATCGACTTTAAGTTGGACTTAAGTATGGCGGGCCATTCATGCCATTGGTTGCTATCCCCATTGGTCTTTAAATTATAATCTTTAGATAATATTTTTTCCTTCAATAATGAACTATCAAAAAATGTAAACTCTGTAGATTTGAGACCACGATTTGTACGTCCCGTGAGAGACCAATGCCAGTAAATGATGAGAGAAAACAATGGCACGAACGGCCTGTTATACTTAAGTCCAACTTAAAGTCGATCTTAGTCTTTGTGAAACACCCCCCAAGTATGTCAAACCGTCCCTAAAGCATCCCTAAAGCTCAATCTAATATTTTTAGAATTATGTTTCTTTTTGTAATTGAAATGAGTGATGCACAGAGCAATAAGGTGTTATTTATTTTATATGAAGAGTTTGTAAATAATCATTGTTGGTAATTTAAGTTGGAAACAGGAACTGAAATGGCAGACTTTTATTATGACACGTCTTGGATATATTGATGGATATGCTCCTTACCCACTCATTCCGTGATACAACAATACATGAAGCAGTAGTTAACTCTGGGATTGTCGCAGGTGTTTTGATAACCCACATCGTAATATATCTTGTAATACGTGTAATTGAAGAAAACTTGTTTTTCTTCTTGAAATTCAAGGAGGTTAATCTTGGTAGTTATACAAGTTTGTAGACTGGATGTCTCCATAACTCCTTGTTCAGATATGCATCGGTAAACTACCAGGTTTTCAAAAGAAATTGTTTGATGACTTAAAGATAAAGTTGAGTTCTGGTCATGCGATTGCATTGTGAAAGAAACGGTGTGGAATCGATCAGAAAAAGTTGATCGTGTAGCATATAAGTATTGGTGTGTACTGCAAGGTTCTGGAGTTATCAAAATGATGAGAAATTTGGCCCAGTCTTGGTAAAGTAACAAAGATGTATATGTGACTACACAAGCATGTGGCATAACAATCGGGCCTCATTTTTAAGCTGTTACTTGTCATATTTAGAATATGGAGGAATTTGAAGAGCCATGCTTTTCAGGCAACAGTTTTTCTCTGATATTCTTCCACACTTGCATAATAACAATGATAACGCTCACAAATTATTTTTCACCTCTCCCCAGAACTCAACCTCCCCTTTAAAGTGTAATACGCTTCACATTTCTTCTCTTATAGAACACAGCTACTAATATGAAATGAAAACACATCTGACCTTTGCTGCACCCAGTTGTCATTCATTTACACATAAAAAAGCACAGCGTTTTACTGCATCATATCTGAACGGGCCTTAACTCATATCCTGCCATAAGGCAGCATGCACGCTACCGTTATAGTGCTTTGTACACGCAAGCGCGCTATCGATTGGCTGCTTAATTCACGCGAGCGAGCCACCGCTTTGATGCTTTATGCATGCTTGCTCGCATTTGTAATAGCAGCTATTGTTTATGCTCATTGTACTGTACCTAGTGTTTCGCACGCGCTATTGATAGTACCATCGCGTGCATCAGATTATCTCAAAATAAACTTGGCACAGGGGGGATTTGTGGCTTGGCACAATGGGGATTAGCCCTGTGGTACTGGGCTGTATTCATTATGGCAGGAAAGAGTTAAGGGTCTATTAAAGAAGTTGAAGATGCAAAAAGTTAGATTTCCTTAATTCGTCATATTTTATATACACCTTGAAGGGTAGGGCATGTCCCCCTAAATGTCTAGTGTCAATATTTTTAATAACTTGTCCCACTGATTGTCTTACATGTAGCAATTCACTTGACTACTTAAAAAACAAACATCTAAAGACATACCGGTATCTCTACCATTCTATGTGACCTGTATTTACATGTAGACTAATGAATAGCAGCACCCTGTATCCGCTGGAAAGGGCACTCTCTCAATCTAATCAGGGGTATATGATCCAATCATTATTATCTTTTGTTGTGGCAGTTTTTGTTGATAATAAATATACTGTTTCTGAGCTTACACTTCAAGAGAAATCTATGTCCCCTGCAGATAATAATGATATGTTTTGTGATAAGGAATAAACCGGCTGCGATGATATGTTTTTAATGAATCTTGAATCTTGATAATTGGGAATTTGTATACTTTTAGGAGAATGCTTCACTGACTGAAATGGGAAAACACCATTGTAAAGTCAAACGGGTAAACCTTCCTGATAGCAAATTATTATTATTTAGGTTTAAGACCATATCGTTGCATGAGTTTTTATGACATAATATATCACCAAATCTATAACCTTGACCAATAGTGTATATTAATATTAACAGTAATTATTGAACCAAGAGCAAAGTGGCATTGAGCCCTCAGTAGTCCCTAAACTTACATTGTATTAATATGTTAATGATTCAACTTGTCAAAGGTACCCTCAAGAGAAAGGTGTGTGTTTTTCTCGTTTATCTGGAAATGAAATTATGAACCAGAGATCAGAAGTCTCAATAAGTTAAAGGCATACCAGGAAGGACTTTGAATCAGGACATCACACAAAGTGAGATCTTGAAGTATTGAACTAATGAACTCTGTCCCTCAATTATAGCTCTTTTTATTTTATAGTTCAGTTTCATTCTGTATGATTAAATTGTCCTATTTTAGGTTGCAAAATTAGGGAAAAGGCAATAAATAGATTTTGATTGTAACAAATGCTGCCTCTGTATTGATGGTGGAACATCCCCAAGCTGCTGACATCCTCATCAGCCTGGTCTTTTGTCCTGGTCCTTTGAGATTGACACCGTCGTCCATCTTGTGTGACGCAGGGGTATAGTGAGGGATGGGGAATGTGATGGGGCCGGACAGGGCGCGGCAGTCCGTCCCTCTGTTGAATTATGGCTGACATGTCAATCAAGGACAGAGGACTGTCTGCCAGACCCATTTAGAGTTCCACCTCAATTGTCGATTGTGTTTGTTGCCCAACGATTACACCATCAATCTCATGCCAAGTTCAAAACTCTGACAAAGTGCAAAGCCTTTTCTCTTCCTTCCCTACCTTCTCCCCTCCTTTCACATTCCCTTTCATTCTCTCCTCCCTTCTCTCTCTCCTCCCTTTTCTCTCTTTCTCTCTCTATTTTCACTCATTTTCTTCCCTTCTATTTCCCATACTTTTCTCTCTCTCTCTCTGTTCTCTCTTTTGTCCCTTCCTCCCTCTTTATTTCTTTATTCCCTCCTTCTTTCTTGTTACTCTTCCCTCCCCCCTTCTCCCTTGCTCTCTCTCTCTCTTTCTCGCCCTCACTCTCTCCTGCCCCCTCTCTTTCTCTCTCTCTCTTTCTGTTTTTCTCTCTAACTATTTTCTATTTTTAGTGATGTTTTGGGGTGGCCTTGTCAATTCTCTTTGATACATGCCCACTGGATTTTTGTATGCCAGTTCTGTTCTAATCAGGTTGCAAATGAATGAAATGTCACCATCCGTCTGTAAGTTACACTTGCATCTATATATCCCCTAGGACCTCTCTTTTTCTACCTTCTACCCAGTCCATAATTATGTCAAGATTAGAAAGAGCTGTTCATGTGATCGACAAAGTTAGGGAATACTGACGAGAAAGTTTGTTGAAATATGCTGTTAATGGACACCTCAGAAACACAAGTTAACAAGCTAAATCACAAAATGTAGAATTTTGTTCTTTATGGGTCAAAGGTCCTGTGATTTATATGACTTTACATTTTTGAAAGTATACTGTTATTACTTATTGACTAAGAAATATGTGTATTGTAGCACTTTATTTTTACAATAATTATCATTTAGAACCAAATTAAGATCTTTTTGTATTTTATCTCTGTACTTACTTTGATGATATTGGTTTGTTGTTTCATCAAGGATCATGTATCTACATGTACATGTGATTATTCTCTATGATTGCTGAGCTAATGCATGCAGATTCTAAGGTATAATTCTGATTATTGATTTGTGAGAATTCTAATTCCAACTATTTCATTTTTCATTTGTTTGTTTTGTTACAACTATCATATGGCAAGTAATGATCAGTTATATTTACTAATCCTTGAAACAGTGTGTTGTTTAATTGTGGTGTGCTTGATTATAAATTACTATTTTGTTTGTAACATTTTGATTGATAATTAAAATTCATTGAAATATATAGAGATAGACTCTTGAGTATTCCAACGGGGTATTTGGTATAGCATGTGCAATGGGAATGGAGAGAGTCTGAAAACCCAGGGTATTTGATAGATATGTTGCAGTGTTTGCAATCTATTTCAGCATTTATTCAAACAAACAATATTTTCAATTTCAAATGAAAGTACATGTATTGAACACACAGACATAGCCTCCCAATATACCATTGTTTGTTTCTATATAATCTTGTTTGTTTGTTATGAACCTTGGTAGCTCTTTGTGATATGTGATCTTATGCATGTACATGTTATGTAAGACTCACATATCACACTCTTTACTTCATGAAACCCAATTTTGAATTTTCTTTTTACAGTAAATAGTGCACATAAACTTAATAAGTAATGTGAAATACATACAATGTTTATGTATCATACTAATGCTTCTCATATTATCATAGATTAGAACATGTTACATTTTTGGTAAGCCGGGTTGAAATATTGTAGGATTATTAGATTTCTTGGATTTATGTTGGAGGGGAAAATGAATGAATGATGCTTGCCATGATGTCAAAATGAAGACTTTGCTCTATCATAGAATTTATTGCGAGGTGTTAGAGTTGATTGGTTGAAACGCTTTGACAGATATTTGAAGGTCATGGGTGCAGTACCCAGCATGGCACTTATGCCCTTAAGCAAGGTATTTTATCTGATTTGCTTCTCTCCACCCAGGTATCACATGACTACCTGGTAAGATGCAAACATCGTTATGGTATGATCAGTATTTTGTCCATCTGTAAAATGACAACAGACTAGAATACTCCCCAGGGATTGCAGGATTTGCTTACATTGTGTGGGCAAGTCTTAATTCGATGATTGGGTATTAATATGTCTGTAAAGCACTCAGAGACATCATATATGTATTAAGCGTTATGTAAAGTTAACATCTGAATTATTCATACCCCTTGTAAATATGATGTTTGTTGTGTTTTTCGTACCTCAAGAATGAAAGGTTGACTGGTTGAATTAGGACCTTTGTGGAATACTTTTAGATGTAAGCTTTAATATGTCACATTCTTAAGAAACATAAATTGGGACATATCAATTTTCACATAATTTAAAAATTACAAAACTTGGTAAGGGTATGAATAATTCAGTTAACTGTATAGTTCAGTAGACTATGACCCCGTTCTCACTCACTTTGAAAGTGGTCTTAGTTAGACCGCTCCAGAGGAACGGTTTGTGAGCGTTCACACTCCGAGCAGTTTTTTATGGCTCAAACCGCTCCACGAGTTAAAGTGGTCTTGTTGCTATGGCAGCTCAGGTCAGCGGGTAAATTTTTTCGCGCGTGGAATACTAAGCGTATGTACCGTACTACATGTTTCACGCGAACGTCACTAGCTCACTTCCGTTCAAAGTACGCTTCCGTTCACACTCGCACGTTAGAGCGCTCCAAACCGCTCTTAATAAGACCCGTTCCTCAAGACCACCTCCCGAGGTGGTCTTCTGGAGCGGTCCAGAAGTCCACTTCCTGGACCACTTTGACCGTTCTCACTCACCTTAGAACCGCTCCTAAGGAACGGGTCTTAGTTAGACCGCTCCAATGAAGTGAATGAGAACGGGGTCTAAGTAATATTTTCTCTGAAGAGAAATGTTTAAAAAGATGAAGCTGGAAAGGGGAAACAAATGATCTGTCTTCAGTGGTGATTGAGATACTTTGTGTGTAACTCTTCAAAACTTTTGTCTATGAAAGCAAGGAGGAACAGCTTACAAAGTTAATTTTTTTTATATTTGTTTAAAAATCTGTTTAGCTTAATGGCATTACTTCTTAATGTATATGTGTTTATACATGTACATGTATATTGTAGCCCTTGGAGAGGCACTAATATATTTTTTTTTTCAATTGATCAATAAGATTATTGTTATAACAGGTGTACAGATAAAATTGAAGACATTTCAAGAGATGTAAGTTGAAACATATCTATATATTCATATAAAAGAGTATACTGTACACTCATTATTATAGACAGTGCTAGGTACATGTATCATGAAAGTCTATTCGTAAACTTGTATACAGCTACAACTGAGATGGGTGTATTTTGCTGAAAAATAAAATTGTCTTCTGATCATTTTAATCTTGCCTCCTTATTCCTTTATTTTGTGATTTTCATGTACATTAAAATGTGGAGGATGAAGGAAAAAATTGAGTATTGTTCAAAATTTGGACCCACATTCACAATGTATAATCCTTTTCCACAAAGTTTTAAACCTTAAACCTAACCCAAAGTCCAATCACAACCCTAACCCTAACCCTATATGTATCATAACAAAAGTAATAATAAATAAATAAATCCCGGATCAAACTTCAGTGGAGCCAAAGTTAGATTGCCATTTAAACTTGGCCGAAGGGGGCAGGATTGCACCAAACCAAGCTCAGTCGGCTGGGAGCATGGTGAAAAGTACAGTCAGCTGTGAGATAGATAGAGAGAAAATATGACGGCAGATAAACAGTCATTAATCAAGTCATCAGCTCCTATCATCCCCTCTCATCTAACTAACAGACAGACGCATATCTAATGACATCTCTTGTCCCATCCTATGACATCTATCGATTAGATGGAGGTAAAGGCGCTATTTAAAGGCGCTATTTAAAGGGGCTATTTAAAGGGCTATTTAAAGGGCAATCCAACTCTTGTAATCAGTTTATTTGCATGAAAGCAGAAAGATAAGAGAAACAGAAGGGCGAAAGTTTGTAATAAATTGGACCAATAATAAGAAAGTTATGAATGTTTGAAATATGAGATCACTAAGTCTATGCGAATCTCAAATTGGCAGTTTGGTCATTCGATTGTGACGTAGACAGGAACAACTCTCATATGTCGTGTACAAAAATATTAATTAATGTTTTTCTCCTAAGTGCCTTCTCCCTTGGGGCACTACTCAAAATATATTATGGATAGCATGTTGTTATAGGTCCTTTAAAGAGAATAGACCCTCATACATGTAAGTCATACAATTTTGAAGAAAAAAAGAAGAAATTTTAGTAATTTTATGTGTTAGAAATGGGAAAGTTGTCCACCACTACATCACAGAGACATTACCGAGTCAGCCTCCCGAATTTGAAGAGCCCATTCATTTAGTGATTACAACTTTCAAATTTTGATAACTTTCTCTTTGTTGTCCGAGTTCATTCAAACTTTCACCAGTCAGCTTCTCTGATTTTTCTGCTTTCCATTCAAGTAGTTTGCTAGCAAATTTTTTTCGGTAGATATAATTTTCATCACCAATGTTGAAAAGCATGTACCTGTAAGTTTAAGCGCAACATTTGATTATTACACAAAGCCCTTTGTATATTTTACTGTATATAAACCACCATCCACCCCCCCCCCCAAAAAAAAAGGGGGATAAATATTTGTCTAAACAAATGAATCAGTCAATCAATCAATTAAATGATAAAAAGAAATCAAATCAGATATATAAAATATACTCATAGACACAAGACAGCTTAGAAGGAAAAAATAAACCAAATATATTTCATCTTTGATATATCAATTTAATGGTAATACGTGAATAACCAATTATACATTATATTTGTATGACAACCCCCCCTCCACAAAATATAACAATAAATACATTTTTGGTGACATAAATATGAAGGATTACATGTATATACAAGGAATGTTTAATAGTATAAGTACACAAAATACAAAACATTCACTATTGCACTTTACACATGAAATAATAACTTTCATTCATTGGTATATACAACTTAAAGGTAATGCAAAGTTTTGGGAAATTTTGAAATTGGATGGATAGTAATTCTTTAAATTTTTGATATATTTGGATGCCCCTGTGGATGTATTATAAGCACTAAAAAAATTAGCCCCTAAAACACTTCTGCTTTCGAGCAAATTGAATAATCAAAATTTACCGTGCTCGGTAAATATCAAATATTTCAAATAGCGCCTAAGGCCATTCCATGGTAGTTGCGACCATGAAAATCTCAGAATATACAGTTCTGATATATAATTTCCAAACGGGAATAGCAAATCGGTCGATTGTAGTCAAGAAACATTGTTTTAAAGCTAAAGTAATATCAGTCTTAAGAGGGCGCTATACAACATAAAGAGTTTTTTATTTACAATTTCATCACTTTAAACTCGATTTCAACCGCGACAACGATCATTGAATATTGTAAAATCGCATATGCATCCAATATGTTCATTTGAACCAAATTCATGACCCCATACCAAAACTTTGTAATACCTTTAAGGTAAACAGTCTATGAAGTAGAGCAACTGAATAGAATGCAATCTAGATGAACTTGAGGTTGATTTGCATGCTACATGTATGAATGTACATATGAACTCTCCTTATTTCTAAATACTTTTAAGATTGAAATGTAAACAGAAAATACAATTTTCACAAATACCAAAAGAAGACAATAATAATTTGGAACGTAAAATACTCAGATATTAAAGAATATGACTTTCTAAATTTATAGCTATTATATTTGTAATACTTCACAATTATATAAAAAACATGATACTCTATCAATTATCAGACAGGTGAGACAGCTAATACATAACTAATAAAAAGTAAAAACACTTGATAACAGATAGCACATATCTTAAATAAATAACTTGACTTCTTATCTTGGACTTATGTCACATATTACGTAAATCATGCAAACATATAATAAATGTTGAGGTGCGTCTCTTCTTCCAAATAAAAAAAGAAGTACATGCAGAAGAATGTAACAAATAGTTATTGCATATTTCTGTTTAAATTGTCATTTCAAATTGAACATACATGTGAATATATATATATATATTTCTAAATAATTTAATGTTATGTCTCTTTTCTCTTTCCAAAATTAAAATCTGCATACCATAGGAAATATATAAAAAGATACTACATGTAAATCAAATTTTTTCACTTCATCTGCCTTTCATCTTTGTGTTCTACAATTTCATCCCTATTTCTCTTCCACTATTACCCCCTCCCATTCTTTTAAATGGCATCAATTGGGATTGGATCCAAATATTCTCTGGCTTAGTCTTCCAAGTGGTAAACCCTCCATCTTTTAGTATATCATCCCAATCCCACATCAGACCGCTAAACCTGTTCTGTACCCCTAAGCCAAGCTTTTTGTTTGTCAGGACCACTCTCTCTGTTCACCTCAGTTACACAAGGACAAATTGTTGAGGTGTAGCTACCCGATTATCATGTCACTCATCGCATCACAAATGTTTAGGCCAGTTGCATTCCAGTCCGTTATTTTCTCCCCGTCCTAATTATTCCCCCACCTGGACTTCCATTACAAATCAATCTGATCGGGTCTACATCTCACAGGCTCTATTAGGTAGAAGTGACAGTCCCGGCCCAGGTTAGGTCTCATGTGCGTGCATGTCTCTGTGTACTTTCACTTGTTAGGAACTCAATTTCTTTGCATAATTTGATTTCATATGGGTAACAACATATGCATGCTTGATAATTCACTGGCAGTTTGTAAACCCCAGCGCCAATTTCCTGTTTATTTATTGTCATCAACAGTCCCCGGATATCTTATTCCAAAAAGTATTGACCACATTGATATTGTCCAATTTGAGACCAATGATTTTCTTCTCAGCTCTTTCATGACAATAGGGTAAGGTATTATACAGTGCAGCATGTACAGTAATGATGACTTTTCATAATGCCGTTTCATGTACTGTTATTAATCACTATTGTGGATGGTTAAATCGCATACATGTATATTAAAAGGTTTAAACCATTTTTCTTTTATTACTATCTTCTCTCAAAGCATTGTACTGCTGAAAATTCATCTGCTTGATCATTCTTTTGGGAAGCTGATTGAAATATGTCAGTTCTAGTCATGTGTACTTTGTATCCAACCATTGACAACTTTCCTGGGGGTGTTTCACAAAGACTAAGATCGACTTTAAGTTGGACTTAACTATATTGAAGGAAAATATATTATCTAAAGATCATAAGGGAGAGACCAATGGTGGGAACAACCAGTAGCATGAATGGCCTGCCATACTTAAGTCCAACTTAAAGTTGATCTTAGTCTTTGTGAAACACCCCCTGGAAATGTTTGTCACTAAGTATTAAATAATCCCAACTGTGGCTGTTAAGTCAGAGTCATCTTGTCGGTTTAAAATCTTTGTTAGATTCTTGAATGTTGGACAAAACATACTTCACATGAACAAGCTCCAAAATGGATGTACATGTACATGTAGATATGTTGTGTCAGCAAGAAATAGATATTGATTCTTAGTTCTAAGACACCTTTACAAATCTTGGACAGGGTTTGCCCTACATGCCAATCAAACAGAAGAGAGTTAAACTGGGAAATAATTAGGTTTAATGTTAGGTTAAATGTTACTTCACTCCTTCTAGGCCAACAAGTCTTTGAACAATTGCCTATCACCGAAAGTTTCTTTTTTTCTTCTTAGATCAAGTAATTGCCATATGCCCTAACAGTGACCATATGGTAGGAATACTCCCCAGGGAGTAGAGATAGTGCACATTATGCGTGAATTAATTCGATGGCCGAGGTAATAATATCTGTAAAGCATTCAGAGATGGTATTTTGTATTAAGCGCTATATAAATCCAGATTATTATTACCTTTTGAGCTAACACAATAACACACACCAGCCTTATCCCATGTGTTTACAGCCCTACTACATGTATAACTGCACATGATGCATACAAGTAGCTTGCACTTTAATATGGATCAGTAATATGCTTTCTACTAAAAGTTACATCCATTTACATGCTGTATGTATCATAGTCTAGGGAGAGATCTCTCTGTAAGGAGTACCGGGTACCATACATGTTCCACAGCATTATGATTCATAATCACATGCATTCTTTACTCTAGATTGATACTATTATAATAGTAGTCAAACCTGCCTTAGCAACCACCTGTCTACATCTTAAGACACTTTTGTTTCCCCTTCATGTGTTTTCATTGTAACCATATTAGGAATTTGCACCATCAGGACAAGAACCTGTCTACAGACTCTACAGAGACCGTTTTTGTTGGTCTCCCTTTAGCGATCTTTTTATAAGTTTGACTGTATTTACAATTGCATGAGACAGGTGTGTATATCCCAATCTAATCATATACCAGACTCATTTAATTTGACCTTTCACCTTTTACTCATTTCTAATTCAATGGCAGAAAGTGACAAGTAATGGTTATAAATGTTGTTAAGGAGCATAACATGTCATCATGAAATAAAGTAAACTTGTCAACTTGCACTTCAGTGGCCTGGAAATAAGTTAATCAAGAACTTTGATGTGTGTGTAAACATTATATTAATGAATACTAATATTCAGGAGAATGCTTTGTGATCTGATCAATTTAGACATCAAAGCGATTTTACATTTCTATACACTGTAGTGTATTGAATAAGAGAAGGGACAAACTAACAAATTAATACTAACATACAATGTAATGCATGTACCAGAAACTGTAGTCTATATTGTAAATACCAACAATACCTTAAGTAGCTTGTTACCATGGTGACAATAAATTGCACATTTTACAATATTTATAATTGTTAGTTAAGTACTTAAGTATGGTACGTTTTAAAAATAAACAACATTTAGGAATGTTGTAGCCGTTTACGTAATCTGCAAGCACACATTTAAGTTTCAAACTGACTAAAGTAAAGATTTGTCTTGAATTAAGCCTAAAGCAGCATAGAACCTGCAGTACAGGGTTTAGTTAAGCATTAGTCTACGGCAACAGGAGTTTCAGACCCTGTGACTGATAAGAGCTTGTACCCACTGCTCATCACTAACAGGCACCTGGACACATGGGGGTCCCAAAATTTCAAAACCTTTACATACACCCTGTACAGCTCATGCATACAGAGTTGTAGACTCTAAATATTTAAATCGAGACCCCCTCCCAAAAAGTTAGTGTGGAGCCCTGTTGTACCTCTTTCTTCATCTCTTTTTTTTTTGGGGTAGGAGGGGGGATGTAATACATACACAGAATATAAAGTCAACTGGAAGAGTTGTATCAATTTGGAATATCTTTGACGAGATCTTTGTTTACGCTTAGTCTAGACCAACACAAATTTAGAATACATAAAACATTGTTAAAAAAAACAAAGACTCTCTATACCTTTACAATGCAAACCATCACCAGGAGGTATACTAGGTAGCATGGGAGGGAATAAGGAATGGGCGGGTAAAATAGCGAGAGCCTAGTCGTCGACCACGATGGACAGAGCCCTGATGTCGTTGAGCTTGGAATGGAGCTCATCTTCAAAGTCATCATCGCTTTGTACCGTCTCATTGTGTTGTAATGATGCTGCAATCTCAACATAAATCTTGAAGCATTCGGTGTAGTACTGGACCTACAAGAGCAATGACCAAGATATCCGCATGTTTATAATAAGATTGATTTATATAGAGCAGCTACTAAGTATATATACTCTACTGCGTTGTGATGAAGAAAAATAAATCCTTATAGTGCTACTTTTAACAGACACACAACCAAAATCTATTCAAAAGGATTAGACTGTCTTCAACAACGCTTTGAAACCGGCAACAGATTAGATTTTTCTTATATCTAGTGGTAGGTTATTCCAAAGCTTTGGAGCAGCACAACTGAAAGCGCTCTAAGATTATTTTAATAGCATTTTAAAAGAACTGTCCAGATTATGAACTAAGGATGTTTGAACCTCAAGATAAAGTACACTAATCTTGTAGATAATGACAATGAAATGTATTATATATGCACATATGATATTGATGAAACAAATCACATTTGAGCAAGCTCCATTAATTTTGCATTACAACATCATAGGACCACATCATTTAGCATGTGTGTGAATAATATAAATGGAAAATGCATTGTTGATAACACACGTTATTGTATTGTAGTATATACATTGTACAGGTACCGTAGAAAATCAATGGCTTATGGGTTTGTGGTAATTTTTAATTATTTAACTATTCAACCTCATAAGAATAATCTAAAGGCAGAAGAACCTTATCTTACCCCATTTTAATAATCTTATAGAAATTCATAATATGTCATAAACTAAACAAAAAATTTGTGATAACAAGAGTGTGAAAGTGTTGTGGTATAGTGGTTTATCCACATGACTCTCAATCCAAGCTTTGAGGGTTTCAAATTCCTGCCTGGCACTAACATCCTTTGGCAAGATATTAATCCATGTTTGCCATCCCTCAATCCAGGTATAAATGGGTACCACATATGCTAGAGCACTACATATTTTGCCGCTGGGCTATGACCGTGGAAATGATATTGGAACGCCAGGGACATCATGGTTTGACAGACATGAAAAGCCACAATTATTATCATTATCATCATCATCATCATCATCATCATCATCGTCATCAATATCATTATCATTATTATTATTATTATTATTATTATTATCATTATCATTAGTGCGAAGCTTACTTGTGCTTTGATGAGAGCCTCAAAACATGGTTGGAAGTAGTTTATCCTGGCTTCAAAGAAATTTGGCATCCCTTCCATCAGCTCTTGATGCACTTTCTCATATTCCTCCTTAGCTGCATCCAGTGTTTTTTTACTCTGAAGAAAAATGGAAGGTGATGAGGTAAATTATAAAAACGCTTTGTCGTAAATCTCATGTTGACAAGATTGCAGTACATACTGAGTTACCTTTGTTTAAATTTTTTTACATGGCTGATAGATTCTTATCTTCAACACTCTGTGGTCATGGTCATATTTTGACCACAGAGTATGGCGTCATCAGCATTTATATACACATTATCCTCCCCTCCCCTCCCCTCCCTCCTCCCCCCCCTCCCTGACTGTACCCATTCTAGCTTGGCATAATTAGGACCAGTCCTATCCTTGTCCTGGTACCTCTCAAACTTGCTATGAAAGTGCCACCTTATTTAAACTAACCTACAACAGAACCTAGACCCTGTCACAACTCAAGTCTTAACCCTACATGAAATAAGGCTTAGAACAATTGTGAATTAAGCAGTATTGTACCTGTTCCAACTTGGCAGGATTAGGGCCAGTTCTCTCCTTGTCCTGGTACTTCTCTAACTTGCTCAAACAACACTTCCGAAGCTAACCCTACCACAAAACCTAACCTAATACATAACCCTCTATATCTAATGAAATAAGTCCCAAGAACAATTGTGGAATCATCAGTATTGTACCTGTTCTAGCTTGGCAAGATTAGGACCAGTCCTCTCCTTGTCCTGGTACTTCTCCAACTTGGTCTGACAACGACTGTACTCCTGGAGGATCTGCTCCCTCTTCTTCAGAGCTACATAGATCCCTGGAAAGATCCCACTAAATTTCTTCATGGGTTCAACCATGGTCCTAGTAGCACTGAGGTTCTGTTGGATTTGGAAGGAATACTTGTGTTACTTTGAGAACATGATTTTTTATTGGATTAGGTACATGTATAAAGTGAATAATTTCTCCTTCATCAGATTTTTAAAAAATTATAAAAATGCTATTGAAATACCGATCACATTCATAATTACATGTGTCAATATCAGTATTATCATCATCATCATCATCATCATTATCATCATAATTATCACTACTATCAACATCACACCACAACCATTCATCATCATCATCATCAAAACCATCTTCGGCATCATCATTACCGTCATCATCATCACTGCCATCACAACCACAAGAAAATCCCCTCTCTCTCTCTCCTCCTCCTCCTCCTCATCACTACCATCACAACCACAGGAAAATCCCCCTCTCTCTCTCTCTCTCCCACCCCCTCTCTCTCTCTCTCTCTCTCCTCCTCCTCCTCCTCCTCCTCCTCCTCCTCCTCCCCTCCTCCTCCTCCTCCTCCTCCTCCTCCTCCTCCTCCTCCTCCTCCTCCTCCTCCTCCTCTCCTCTCCTCCTCCTCCTCCTCCTCCTCCTCCTCCTCCTCCTCCTCCTCCTCCTCCTCCTCCTCCTCCTCCTCCTCCTCCTCCTCCTCCTCCTCCTCCTCCTCCTCCTCCTCACTACCATCATCATCACAACCACCACAAGTCTTCATCCTTACCAGTTCATGCGTGAATTCATCTATCTTGCTAATGGAGGAGCTAATGCCCTCCAATGATTTGATATCAGGTTCTGTGTTGAGGATAGGGCTAGCAGCTAGGTTGTGAGCCACTCGACACTGGTGCTTAGACAGCGAGGTCATCGCTTCAATACACTTGCGCATATCCTTGTACAAGCGTTTAGTGGCTTCATCCAATCTGTTAGTATTGAGGAGAAACAAATATATTCTATAAAAATTTGCATTGTTTTTGAAGGATGATAATCAAAGGAATTTCTACAAAATAGATCAAACATGATAACACACTCTCAAACTTCTTTTTGTTAGAATGCTACATAACCAAGAACCTTAATTTTGTACTTCCACTGCAACAGAAAGATGATTGCTCTTAATGGCTCAAAACAAAATATAGCAAAAAAAAAATTGAACAGCACTGCAGTACAAAATAAATAATTTTATGTAACGAAGTCTGTGCTTGAATACATTTCAAATTATACTTACACTTCAATTTTATTCACTTCTGTTTCAAAATCCTTTTCCTCCTGCAAACAAGAAAAAGAATCCAAACCTTGTAAACTGTTCACTGATATCAACAACAACTAGGTACAGTGCATCATTATACGCTCCCTACAGGTCTATATGTTTTTACATCACAAGGAAAACAATAAACCAAAGGAACATAATATTATTAAAAATGAGCCAAAATCTCTACATCAATTAACACACCGACTCATAGCAATTTTGTCATAGATAATTCTCATGTTTAATGATTTTTAATCACTACCAATCTAAAGTTAAAATTATGCATCATTCAATAACAAAATGAGACCTTCAAATTTATTAAAAGTACCTTCGAACTTCGATTGATGGAGAAAATGGAAAAGAAAAACACCCAATACTTGCATACAAACAACTTCATCTATCTCAAGCTAGAACAAATGCATGCATAACAACTGATAATACCTCGAAAAGACTTCAACTCTTACACAGTAAGTTAATTAAATTTCTATTTACTATTTCCTATTATGATCCCCTTTATACAAAATACATTTCCTTTTGTTTTACCGTCTAGCTCTGTAGACGATGATTCACAATTAAATGAATATACAGTATTAATATACAATATTAGTATTACTATGTATATAAATATAGCTAGTAGAATTGTAATGAGACCTCTTTACAAAAATACTTGTTTCAATAGAGACTCACCTCCCTTGTCAGCACTGTCTTCTTCGAAGAAGCTCCTGTAAACCTACTGAAAAAATTCCTGCAGAGAGTAGGGAAGAAAAAGAATTAATGACATTACTAATGTCTCAATCTAGTCTCCAGACGGATTAAAACAAGATGATATGGGCCTATTTATTATAATCTTATTTAATACTAGGGTCTACATGTACATGTATAATAGATGAGCGAGTTATACAAGCGCAGCTCGGATCACCCCAGATCACCCCAGAATCTACATAATGTATTCATAGTGTTCTAAATGTAGCCAAGTTTGTCATACTCAAACTTAAACTCGAGAACCACTTAATGACAATCAATAGGCAAAGGCAAATGCAAAGCAGGCCCCCAAAAAGTTGTTTAGGCAAACAAAAGCCAAAAGGCCATGCAAAATCAGAGTCTAAAATTTCAGCTTTTCAATTAATCATCGCTGGTGTTCTACATAGATTAAGGTCTACATTATTATCAATAACAGTGAGGGGTAGGATAGTAGGAATCTATCATCCAAGAGGACTGTACTCAATGGAAGAAGAAGGAGAAGATATAATACATTCATCACAATGCAATTAAAATGCAATGGCAATGGTCAATTAGTTTCAGCTCAGTCCCACGTTATCGAAATTATGTAAGTTCACAGCTACTCGACAGAAATGATGAATAACACTGCATAAAGTAAAAAAGCGAAATATAAATCATTCTCCTCACCAGCTCATATTGATTTTTCTCCACAGATTTCAGAACACAAGAGAAATATTCGCTTTAGGTGAGAAATATGATGTATTTTTGATGATTTGTTGCGGTGGATCGAGACACACCTTATTTACAAAGTGATACAATCAGACAGCAACAAAGGGCACATTTCACTTAGACAATTTAATAAAGAATACGATAGCATGTAATTATTGAGTTTAATATCATATTTTTACATTGTAAAAGTACAAAATATAATTGTATAAATATATTTTATATAAAATATGATTGAACGTAAGTTTATATATTAATAATTTGATAAAATACGAATACGATCTGTATTTTGTGAGGGTTTGTCTAGATCGGCAGATATATTTTTATATTTTTATTAGCCAAGTTCAGTATTTATAAAAGCAAAATTAGAGATGGCTGCCCTCCAAAAAGTAACCAGACAGGCTTGGGATGTATTCCGACTGTTTTTTAAGGACAGAAATGTGAACATTGATGGTCTGAAAGCTCTACAAGAAACAATGTCAAAGATTCAAGCTTCTGATCTAAACATCGACGCCAGCCGAGCTATGATAGAACAACAAAGATTGCCACCGAACCCAGCAGCTTTTGAAGCGGCAGCTGGAGGAGACCCTTCCCAGCGCGCACCGGTAGGATACATGCACATCTTCGAAGATGGTGTCATGACAATGGGCGTGTTCATCATAAGAGAAGGAAGCCGCATCCCTCTTCATAATCATCCAGGAATGCATGGTCTTCTCAAAGTGCTTTATGGTGATATCTCGGTTAGAACATTCAACACCATCACTGAAGACTGGACTAAATTTCCAATCTCCAAGTTTGAAGGTTTCCCAGAGAACGAGCCTCCGAAGAAACATTTGTTGGCTCCGACTCGACTGGGAATTGATCAGCATTTCACAGCATCTTCAGAAGCAGTACTACTCACCCCAAGGGAAGGAAACTACCATAGTTTAGAATCAGTTGGAGGACCCGCTGCCTTTCTTGACATACTCTCTCCACCATATGATCCGGTTATCGGAAGAGACTGCCAGTATTTCAAGGAATTAAAAGCTTTGCAACCCTCTTCGGATTCAGACCCTCACTGGTTGATGTGTATTTCTCAACCTCATGATTTTTGGTGTGATGAAGTGCATTATCCTGGACCAGAAATATCCATCCCATCATGATGAGCATTTTAAATGGCACAAGTTGCACAACAATCTTCAGTCTAATCAGAATTGTATTTTGATGAAGATCTACAATATGTGCAAGTCCAGACCAAGGCATGGCATCTGATTCTGATGTGGTCATGTTTTTATCCATATGCATAGATATAAGAATATTATTGAAATTCATGAATTTGTTTGATAGTTGAAACTGTTTGTCCTTTAGAGGTTCTATCAACTGAAATACATTTGTGAATTGGAATCACATATTTGATATAATTTACGTTTATTAATGTAATTATATTTTAAAGGCAAATAAGATTTTCATCTCTTGGACTTGCCTTTATCATGACACTGATGACAGATTTTATACAATATATGCAGCACCTTTATCAGTGATGATGCTCATGCAATAGATATCTGCTTCTCTTCAAGTTTTATTAGAGATTCTGTGAATACCGTAACGGTTCACTTTTACTATTTTATAGTTGTAGAGATATCTGTTTTTTAATTTGAAAATTTGAAGAAGTAGACTAAACGCAAAGCTGTTAATTTTTTTCATTTTTTTAAATTTATTTATTTATTGATACGGGGTAGCCCATTCAACATCAGTTGGTCCCATGTGGCCCCTAAAAACATACCTAAAAGAATGCAATATTGATCTTTCCTGCACAATATGTTTATTACTAATGTGTCAAGAAGATTCTCATTTTCAATAGATACAATACAGTGAATACATGATACATGTAACCTTAGAGATCAAAATAATGTTGTTTAAACAAAAAATTACACATACACACTGTACAACAGTATGAGTATTTTCAAGTCTGATATTACAGACTTGCAGTTGTGTACAATGTACATGCATATTATTGATGTATAAACCAAATTTCAACATGAGCAATTGTTTTGTGCACATACATTCAGTGTAGATCACTCTTTCAATCATTTTTGGTACAGGTGTACTTGTAGTGTACTTGTAGTAAGCTTCAAATAACATACATATATACATTTTAAGATAAAACTCTAGGATGTATATTGTATATTGAACACCGTTGAGACTTGAGAGACTCCCCTTACAATTCGCATTGAGAGCGGAAAAGGGGGATTTTTTAATTCTTATGTGCACAAAATCCCCTGATCCATAAGTCAGCTCAGAATTGAATTAGAAAGTTCTACAACATACAGTAATTATGTAAAATATACCATATATTACGTGGTAAGTATCTTACCCCATTGACTATGGTAACCAGGCAGGTCCCTATATGAACCCAAGGGAAATATGTCAAGTCAGTAGTCAAAGGGTTACTTTATAACTTGACTTGAGACAAGACAAGTGTCATTGAAACAGATCATGTATGAACCTGTGTATAACAAAAATAACATGTTATAAATTATGTTTGGCAGTATGTTAGAGAGTTGAGTGAGTTGCATGAACAAAAGTGGACATGCTACAGAATTTTAAGATAAAGAGTTGGAAATTAGAATAATAATTAATACAATGCTTTATTGGTTTGTTTCAGTTGAGTAAGCTATTATCAAATTAATCATATCAACAATTATTAATTTAATATTAACCATTTATCATCTAGTGAATACAAGATTGGTTTGATTCTGCATGCATGTACCATAAAAGTCTACCCATAAATGCCTGGGAAATTATGAAAGCTTCAAGAAAATTAGTATTTGCCAAGGAGTCCAACACGAATTAGGCTGGTTGTTTTCTTTTATTTGAATTTTATGTGTTTGCCAATGGAGAAATGCATGCATTGAGTTCTGATTGACAGTTCTTGGGTATCGATAGTACTTCTTGCTATAGATTTTCTGTAAAGTCTAAAAGTATTGTCAATTGAAAAGAGATATTACAAAAAACATTATTTTTCACTAAATGCTATATTTTTTATCTTATAATTGAAATTCACAGATTATGTCTTACTACCAACTAAACAAAGCAGATCGTGCAAATTTGTTCATCATGTTTGGTTTATCATTGTTGTGTTGCTAATCAAGTGAAACTTGAAAGAAAATCATTTAGCAATTACAATGTGTACATTTGATACAAATAAAATGAAAAATCTTCCCAAGTCATTATTGCGTTTTGTTGCTTTTAATGGTACTTATGGTCAATACATGATTATTACTCTATGCAAAATTGGCTTGATGGCATGACTGGTGATGAAAAATTGGAGAGAGGGGAAATATATTATATGTACACTGTAGCCTATACTGTATATACTATATAGTGAAAAAGAGAGGATGATCATGAGATGCCCTAGGCCTAGATGTAATGGTAGAGTCAGAAATGAGAGAGAGGGAGGGAGGGAGAGAGAGAGAGATTTTTTTGTTTTTTTGTTTTGTTTGGGGGTAATGTCTGCTTGTGGAGGCTTCTTGCTCATCAAAATCTTGATTAAAAAGAGAATCGAGCAATGTTCATGTGCATGTATATCCTTGTTTGCATGGTATAGTATGTGAGATATGATTGGATTACTCTCTGCGCTGCCCCCACTCCTCTTTCTCTCCTCCTCCCTCTCCCACCCTCCCACCCCCTTCCCTCCTGTCTAATTACCTGTGTACTTATCTCTCTGTCTTTTTCTCTTACTTCTCATGTAAACCTCCGACTTGTTGAACTGAAGGAGAAGTAAATGAATTTGTTATCCATTACCCGCTATGAAAAAGCTCCCTACATGTACCTTGAAAGGGGGTAAACCTTCCCTTACTTGCATTCCTCTACCGCCCCAACATAAAATCACCGAGAGCCCCCAACCTAAAATGAAACAGAACACAGCCAATCCACTCATTCTGTGGTAATATGCAACTTTAGACAAAGTAAAGGAGCATTTTGCACATTCTAATACTCAACAAAATTCAACGCGACACCTATACAGTGCTTATAAAAATTACACTTTGAAAATATTATCCAAAATTGAAATTTCACGATATCTGCATGATTTTGTCTTATGAAATTATGGGTGAGGGTCTATTCAATCGGATGTCACTAAAAGTATTGACAATATATTCAGCTTGAGTGAGGCATTGGCTAAATTGCGTACTCACAAAAAAAATATGCACTGTCGTTAAATTCACTCAGTTAAGAAGGAACCTATACTAGGCAGTGAACGACTTTTACTGAAAGCAGTAATGTGTAAACACACTTGCTTGCGTCATCGGCATACAAAAACAACTTAATTAAGTAACCTCACCCCAAAAGAAAAGGCTTCCAATTCCAGATCTTTTTTTACCTATTCATTTAGATAAGATCCAAATAGAGACGTCTGCGAAGGATCAAAAATACGCCACGCTTCTTTCGGACGCAAAGGGGAAAAAAATGATAAAGGCTCTTTTGGGGAAATTTTATTTTATTCGCAGTTCTGACCCAGATCTCGATAAAATGGTTTGTCATTTTCAGGAGCATGCCCAAACACCCCTAGCACTGTTTTTTTCTCCTTAGGGAGCCCAGGAATTTCACCAAGATAATCACAAAGACTCCAGACACAGTCAACCCAAGGTATAATTTTAATAGCCTTGGGCATCTCCTGTAATTTATGCGAACATGACAATGAGAAATTACATAATCCGGACATGATTTGCATAGGCAGTACAATTGCTAATGAAATTGCCTTAGAAATGATGATTTATCGAGAGTCTTTGTAATTGTATTCCCCAGCCCATTTGGATACGTCATAGTAAAAAAATGTCATACAAATTAATAATCAGGGATTAAAACAATATATTTCTCTGAAAATGATTTGCGACTTGCGAGTCTCAAAAAACAATAAATAAATAAAATAAAAATAAAATATCCCAGTGATTTGTTTTCTTACTGGTTGTATACATATTCCTACACCCTGATGGTGTTTCTTTAAAGTTGATGTTATTTTCCTATAATTAGCATATTACACACCGGTAATGGCTGATTGCAAAACCATACTGAAGAAGAAACAAACAAAAAATCCACCGTAAACAAGACATAAGCTAATTGAGAGAGATGAAACAACGCCCCCACGTGGTAGATTGCGGAGATTTAACATGGCGATTGGGAATACAATGTAGCTCTGCTCCACTACACAGTGTGCTGTACATGTTGTAAAATATGATTCCTTTGCTCTGCTAATCAATAGTATACCAACAGGAGGGAGGGAGTTAAAAGAAGTGTAAAAAAAATGATAGCTATCTATGCGAGATGATCACAAAATTAACATAACTGAATCGAGTTACAAAAATTAACCATTATATTGCCAATTACTTAATTTCATCTTCAAGTGCTTGAAAACTTTGATCACGTTTAACAAAAATAAAGTTCCACATACAAGTGATCAACACCAATCATGATAAAAGAATGCCTACGTCTAAATCAGAGTCATTTTTACACGAAAAATACTTTACTTTATTACTGGCAAATGCAAATTTGCTATATCTAAAAACAACTGAAGCCTACTTATTAATTTTTTTAAATCCTGCAACTCCCGGGCTTGACGAATTGTAAATGAATGAAAGAAAATATATGGATATAAATGTTAAATTGTCTAGAAAAAATATGACTGACTGCTATTCATTGTGAAACACATGGAGATCATTCCTTCATAAATTATTTAGTATTCCACCTACAGTTACTAAGAAACGGGTTTGGACGTGGGTGATTCCCCACGTGTATAGTGGGTCATATTTTATTATAGCGTCAATCTGTATGGTCAAAATAATAATAATAGTAATGATGGTAATAATAGTGGGTTCTTGTATAGCGCTCATGTCTGCCAGACTTGACACTCCTGGTGCTCCACAATTATTACCCGACTTTAGCATATCATAGTATCATACTGTATGATAAGATCTAATGAAATCACAATAATTATATAGATTTGGCCAGCCCCAATCTCACCTACATTTACTTGAATGCTCTGATAGTTTTGAAAAAAAACTTTGACATAATGATGATACATTCTAACAGCAAGAGGAGCTTCTCCATGAACATTTTAAACATGATCATTTATATTTTTGTGTGTGGACCAGGCCTAATAAGTGAACTAAAAAGTAATTGCCCCAAATAATGTAAACGCTTGCGATAACTGAGATGAAATTTATGACAAATCAAATTCTCTCTTTATTCTAATCTCTCCAACACCCTTAGTAACTAAGACGCAACCTTTCGAATGAATATCATTAAAATTGTCATCGTCATTGTCAACCCCCAATGTCAATTCCTCCTTCGCAAAACCATTTTCCTGATATTTCAGTGAAGTATGAAATGAATGGGAGAATGTGTAATCAAATAATGTTATAACAGTAAATACAAACAAAATGCTTTAAATGGAAAATGATTGATTCTTTCTCACAATTCTAATAGGGGTTATTTGCTAAGGTTTCCGTGGTTTGTGATCGCACCCTTACCCGACATTCAAGGAATACATACCATAAACATGAACCATGAATTCCATTATTCTACCATCTCATACCATGGCAACAAACGAGCAAAACTAGCCGAGATTCAGTCGAAAATTAATTGCGAATAACACATTCCTGTTAGGGTCTAATGCCTTAACAAACACACATGCCATAATAGCAGGAAGGGGGAAAATAGTTTGGCTAATTTTATGTCAATAAAATTGATATGCTCGATTTGGTTTAGCTTCGCTCTGATGCTAATGAGAGTACGGTGTTGACTCTAGATTTACTTGAACGGAAGAGTCATATATACACTATACAGTGCAGCGTTTGAAATGTTCATGCTCTTTTTCCATCCCAGCACAAAAGGCAGGAAAAAACAAGCCATGAACTTCGATGTTTATTTAGATTGTTAGATTTGGGAAATAAATCTATTATTGTCGTTTCAATGCTGAGTAAATACCTGGCATATTTTATTCCACTCCGCTTTTTAAAAACAGGCACACTTTTTATAGTCATAATTGATTTAATCTCTGTATGATTTGTGCGTATATGAATTGGCTAAAGTCTGACATGGAATAGGTATTACTTACAATCTCAATGGCAATTAACAACACTATACGTTTCATTGACACATTACTATAGCAACAATAACATTATAAATAAAGTTTGTAAAGAGTATAATAAATTCATATCTTGTTCAAGGTTCAATATATTCAAGGTTTAATGTCCAAATATGTTACAAAAATATGCTTCCAATGATGTTATACAAATGTGATATATGCAAATCGATTAATACATAATTATAGAATGTTCCTAGAATAGAATATCATAGGCACCGTATACTCAATTATGACAAACAGAATGGATATGACCTATATACAATGTCAATGCTTGTTATTCCTGAGGTATAATTGGTGTTCAGAAATCATGAACAGCAGGGACGTTACCTAAAGGAGTTTACCCACGAGTTAAGACAAGTTAAGTTATGACCATGCCCACTTTGCCTGTTATTTCTATATAATTTATGCATGCACCACGCCTTCATATTTCATTCATTAATGACTCCATCATATCACTCTAATCATGGACCCTACACCCAATGTCCATGCTCTAATCATGTGCAACATGGCAGAGACTGCCTGTAGATATAATATGATGTAAAGCTATTCATTTGGTATTGATGAACAGTATAGGATTGTGATTGTGTTGTTTCATTTTCCATTTGCAATTATAATCATACCTCATACACAACAGCAAACAAATCTCTCTCTCTCTCTCTCTCTCTCTCTCTCTCTCTCTCTCACCCTCACCTCCCCCTCTTGTTTTGTTACTCATAAATCTGTTATGGGTTATATTATGTGAAATAATATAACTATTGATAAATCTATGTACTCTATCTGTTACGATCGAGTAGTTTGTCATATCATAATTGGCTATGAGGATAATACTATTACGCTTTTCGGCAGATTGTGAGACGTCTCTTTGTACTTCG